>CM024673.1:31284296-31577828 GCA_014182725.1 Eucalyptus brandiana
CCTTTTGCTCGTCTACTCCATATCTTGCGAAAGATTCTCAAGAAAAGGAGCCACGCGATTCGATCGGAAGATTTCTTCCCTTGCGTGGTTTTCTTGAAATTGCAAAGGTCAAAGTCCACGTACATTTGCTTTACCAAAAAACAGAAAGGTCCACGTACATTTCACGTAATTTAGCATGGATTTATCATCTACACTTATACTTAGTTAATTCCACATGTGACAGATGTCCACATTTTGTAATCCACCGATCAATAGAGTGTATGAAAGAAGATATAACCCGTTAAGTTTATCGCAATTTTACTTTTGAACATCTTCTCCAACCATGCTCTCATAAAAGGGTTTCAAGGAAAACGACCCCTTTAGCATTCAGGCTTCAAATGAACTTTATAGCAATTTCTCTTTGTTTGCTTTAAGAAAGACAATGTGTGTGGGGAAAACTTTGGTAAAGGATCAACTTAGGCAAAAAAGTACTAGATTTTCTTATATTAATTCGATCAGATCAATCCGTGTTTTGACTTGTTGAATTCGACCGAACCTTAATTTGCGATATCTACCGCAAGAGACGGGATGGCTTTCGTTATCCATGTGCCTTGGGCTTAGGATCAGGTCAATTCAACCTGGCGTGCACTTTACTCTCGAGATAAAGCCTTGCCAAACTTTCGTAGAAAATTCAATCGGGTACTTTCAAAAAAGTTGTGCAATTGAACCCCTAAATTATATTCTTTTTCGTTCGAGTCAGTCATTCGGTTTAAATCACATAGACGGAAATACTGACGTAAATGTTCAATGTCCATCCCCTTGTCTATTTTGGTTCTTTTTCCTGTATTTGTTTTTCAGATTTTTAATATTTCTAAACATCTTAGAACGATTTCTTATATTTTGATTGCTAGGTAAGATGCGTGTAAGGTGACACGTCAGCATTTAACAGTCACGTCAGCATCTTCGTTTATATTTTTGACTGAAGGATCAACTCAAAAAAAAAGAAAAGTATTTATATAGGGACCTAGTTGCAAAAAAAAAAAAAAAAAAAAAAATTAAGGAACCTAATTGTAAAAATTTCATGAGATTTTCAGAGATTAAATAATCGATAATTATGTGAGAAAAGAGAGGTTACACAAGATCTAATTAATCATGGTTGCTTTAATAAATGGGCTTAGATGGTTATTAAGACTACAAAAAAAAATAATTATTGCTAAAAAAATAATTATTGCTCGTCTAAAAATTACAAATAAAATTATTGAAGAGAAAATGAGAAAAACACACCAAAAGTCTTTGATCTTATACACGACGGTGTCCTAAACTATTCGCCCTAATCTTTTTCCATGAAAAGTGCAACCAAAGTGCTTCCAAATATCATTTTCCAAATTTATGCTTGTTGTAGGCCTTCTATGTAAATCATGATAAAAAGGATTTAATAATTAAAACTAGTTTAGTAGCTTACGACTTGATTATATTAATTTGGAAATTGCACAGTGAGTTGCATTTTGTTTATGAAAATTTAGAACTTTGAGTGGTTTTTCTTTTAAATAAACAAACTAATTAATAATTATTTCCCCAACTATTAAATTTTTCCATTCTTTTGAGAATACCCAATATTTTTTAAATAAAGATAAGCTGTTGATTGAATCCATCACGGCACACATGATTAGACGATATGATATGATGGGAAATTTTAACTCTCTTTTACTTTATGGAGATATATGTGACAAAATAAAAATAACCCAAAAAGACTGCGACTTTGGTGTAAAGTGTACCTTATGAGATAAGCACGCGCAAGTATATCATATCAATCATGAGCTTTTCCCTCAAAAAGATTATCGTTCATCTTGATTAGAAAAAGCACTTGAAGAAGCGTCGATCGAAGTTGATGTCCGCAATTATAGTAATCTCCTTACCTAGGTGAACGTCCATTGCCACTGGGGGTAGGCGGCTGAGTGCATGCTGACCTCTCTCCCCCCATTTCAGATAGATGCTATTTGACTTAGCGACGAAACTATTGTCCATTGCTTTCAAATCCAGTCTGGAAATCGACCTGTATAGATAGGCATTTGCCGTGCCGATTGAATGGTTCGAGAAAAAATCCGATCGATCGACTCAAATCCGATCCAAACAGACCATAACGAGACCATCACGGTACTTGACATCCTGTTGAACCGGGCGGTGCTGTGTGATTTTTAGAATAAGTTGACATTGCGGACGTTGAGTTTTGGCGTTTGCACGTAAGTGGCCTAGTACCCAGCATGATTATATCCACGTACAGACCAATGCAGCAAACATTCACAAGAATTACTAAGTAGGGTTTGTATGATGTGCGTCGACCCACCTTTCCACTGCCCCGTGCACTTTTATCAGCATCCTGTAGCAATCTCACCACTTGATGAAATTTGAGTTTGTTGGAGTATCAAACATGTGACATGAACATGTCGTTTCTAATGAAACATGGATGACCATCTATGGCTCCTTGTATGCGTGACCCTTATTGCTCCATTATAGTTGATGTTCCAGAGAAACCAACAACAAATGCCCTATTACGGAGAGCAAGTGATCAAATATTAAAATAGACCAAAATGAGAACATAACTCAAACGTCAGATTTACGTGACTCATTATATGCACCAGAAAAGTAGAAAATAATTTTATTATAGATTAAGCGATATAATGGAAATTACTCGGTGTTTTCCAACTCCTAATTATACCCAATATTTCGCACAGTATTTAACATTTTTCCAATTTCTTACGAAATAATCGCTTAATCTCATAAAAAAAAATTGCACAACATTTTAACTCAAGATTTTCACAATTTTAAACACTTAGGATGTAATTCACGAGTACAAACTCCTCTTTGGGTGCTCTTCACCCACCAAAAAATAAAGCTCACTTTTTATATAGAAGATAGGTGGATTAAGGGGTGAGCAAAAGGAATTTGCCTAAACCGCCCAGTTCCAAGCGATTTTCATGAGATCAGTTCCTAGTTGCCAAAAATTAGAATCAATGAATATCGGTCCGATTTCAGATGTCTAGACCACCTAGACTAGACCGATATATATTTTTAATTCTTATTTTATACAAAAATAAAAACCTTAATTACTAATTTGCCCTAATTCACTTCACTAATTAGAGTACGCTAATTTACTTCACTCTCTCCTCGATCACCCGGTACACTCATGTAGGGACATCAAGTTCAAAACCCTAATTACCATTTGCCCCAACTAGCTTCTTCACTCAAGTCTCACGCGTCTCCCTTGCAGCACACTCTTTACTTGGACATTGGCAAAAAAGCAAAGGTCTCTCCTCCATCTCCCTCATTGTTGATTGTCTTGAGCTTGTTTCTCCACTGACGTACATCTCACAGATTTTCTCATACATTGTTTTGTTCAATCGTTTGTTTTAAAATAAAATAAAATAAAAATGTTTGCGTGTTGTTGTGGTTGTTTGTGTTACAGATATTCTCTCCAAGGACTACCAAAGTGACCACAAGTTGACCATCACTGCCTCCTCTATCACAGGAGTTGTGAGTTGCCCTGTGTTTTTTGGAGTCCTTTGCATGTTTATTCACTTCTTTGAGCTGCGATTTAAAAGTGTTCATGGCTGTGTATCCCATGTTGCTTTTGATTTCGGTCTTAATTCTCGATATGTAGCTGTGGAAGGCTTGGTAAATCAAAGTGTTACAGAATTGATGAAGGATTGTTTCTTCTTAGACTTTGACATATTGTTTCTACTATGGCTCTCTTTCGCGTATATACATCTCCTGCCACTTTTTTAGACCAAAACATTTCTTATTATCTAGACACAGCAGTTCTTGGACTCACCCAAGGTTCCCGGGTGGGTCCAGGACTGGGTGGGGGGTTCCTAGTTCAAGAATGGGAACCAGCCCACTCGAAAACCAATCACCCCTAATTAGATTCAAAATAAGAAATCTACTCAAATGGGAAAGCAATTCTGACTAAAAAACCTATTCAAATCAAGAAATTTTTCTTTTCAAGTTCAAACTCGAGATATATTTTCAACATGTCTAAGAATCTGAAATTTGTACTTGTTCAACACGTCTTAGAAACACTCCATTTAATAAGGTGCAGGTACTTATATTTGTCTAGGATCGATGTGATATCGATTATTGTAGATGGACAAGGTCTAAGTGACTACTCTTAAACCAAGAACCTAGGTCGTCCCTCACAAAAACAGGTTTCATCATTCTGGAACTTAGAGCTCACTCTCATAATGCCCAAAACCCTACTACTCCCTGTATTGTTATATGGTATTCCTCGAGGTGTGAATCGTATCCAGTTACAAATATTTTGTACGTTGAATCAACATGAAGACTATATATCATAACAATTTAATGATAAGACCCTCACTATTCTAGGGGATTATATGGTTGCATTTGGCAACATTTTGCCAAAGGCCTTTGAGGTCTAAAAGCTTTTGGCAAATTTTTTGAAGAGTTTTGAGGAGATGCATTAGCATTTCCAAAGTCCTTTAGGCCAAGGCAGTTCCAAAGGAGTTTTACATTTTAAGCATTTAAAGAAGTTTTTTAAGTTTTGAGCATTTTCAAAATGCCGATACACTTTTTTTCTTCTAACTTTACTCTTGCTAAACTTTCATAGTTCTCATAATGCCCTCACCTCATGCGATGTCACTGCCAAAGGACAGAAACTGCCAATGAGGCTAAATTTGGCTCACCAATGAAGGTAAGTCTTTCTATAAAAAAAAAAATAAAAATCATTTACAAGTGTAATTTTTTTTCCAAACGGTATTAAATTAAGGTTATTTCTCAATGTATTTTAAATTACATTTTACCAAACATTATCTTAAGTTTAAAAAAAAAAATTGTCCAAAAGTTTTTGTATTTTTCCAAACACTTTCTCTAAAAGTCTCCAAACGTAACCTTATGTCAGTTTGCCTTGTACCAAATGAGAGGCCCAAGGAAGGTGGTGGACAATGGGAAACCCCCATCGATCTTATGGACACAAGGGCGACTCCAGAAACGAGAACATCACCCAAGTACGCAACCAAGGAAATTTCAGGTTTGTCAACGGGATATCGAAATGATCTCCCTGTTGTTGTTGTGATGTGACAAGATATGCGTGTGTGTGTCTCTATCTTGAGATGACAGTGGCAATAATGATCACAGGGCCACAGAGTTCCATTTATGGGCGGTGAGAGAGTGTGTTTTCTCTTCCCCACGCGATCGAGGACATGGAATGAGAGATTGAGATGATGAGGACAAAGCCCGAAAAGAAAATTCTACACAGGAAAGACCACCATATAAAGCCCTAAAGGCCAAGTTGCCAAGTGGGTGAAGCACTTCTCTTGTGTGGAGGATGAAGAGATAACCATGTTACTTCCCTCTTTTTCCCCTTTGTTTCCTTTTCGGCAAGGTTAGGAGCTTCTTAAGCAAATCTAATATTGTACACTTTGTTCAAAATGGTATGACTCGCATTGTCTTGAATTGTATTCCTCGCAACCAAAAGACGAATTCTCAAGCCTCTAGAACGTCGGGAGATGTGCAAGTCCTCCAGTATTTGCAATATGGGATATGTCTATCATTGAGAAGTATTTTACGAACTTGATTTCCTTATTTTCTCCTATCTTTGCATCACTCGAAAAGTTAACATTTTTGTTCACCTTGTTAAAGGGTTCACACTATTGCCCTAATTTGTCAACAGTATGAGCACACCTCAAACATCTGTACTATTTTCAGTGGTTCTTACTTTAACAATGATATCGCAGAAGAAAATGCGATAATGCGCTTCTTATCACATTCATAATTTCATTTCATTTTCACTCATGTATATACAGTTTGGACATTCTGAAATTTAAAATCCACGAATCCACTGGAATCGGAGTGGAGTCCACATGATTTTTATACAGTGATTGATTAACTTAGTCTAGAAAAAATAATTTGCCACACGAAGGCTTATCCACACCGGGGGCACTTCGAAGTGGTGAAGAGTATGGGATCGAAGTCAACGTATGACTTGACGTAACCTATGTATTGATATTGTACTTTCTCTGTTCCAAGTGGTGAATCACTACAGACGAGGCCCAAAGTCAACGACTCAAAAAAAATGAAAATATGGGCTAAAAAGTGCTATTTTCTCCCTTACGTCCACACAGAGGAAAGCTAAGCAAGATTGGACGCGACCTGTCGGCACTCGTTTGGGCACAATTTTGGCATCGGCCACTGCAACACTGTTCGAGTGATTTTACTCGCGCAATGTGCGGATCATGCTGGAAAAAATCATACAACCCTCATGAACGATTTCGTTTCGTGGAGGTCGTACTCCGAGTTTTAGCCGGGACTGGACTAAGAGGGGTGATTGATACGATTGTCGAGCAATGGCCGAAATTGGATTTCGAGTTGACTTATTGAAAAATTCTCCCTCGTGGAGAGTTATTGCTCATCTTATCGGGTATAGGTGGAGAATTCTGTCCCTGAATCCAAGTCTAATTCGCTTTTCGCTTAATGTCTTATATGAGTCACTTCCTGAAGAAGGGTAAAACGTCTGAACACCAATCTTGTACGTTGAATCGTGTGTGAAGACCAGATGATTCTCCCATAATTAAACTTAGCCCGGAACACCTGGAGAACATGGGTGATCCTGTCAAGCATTACAAGTTAATGGCCAATCTTTTATTTTGATCCAGAGTCCGATTCTAGTTGCACGACCCCAGAACAAAGCTTAAGTATTCTGGTTATTTAGCATAAGAATGGAAAGGGTTCAATTCTCGTCCAGGCCCATAAAGTTTGCTCCCCTATTTCACAAAGGCCCTTCAAGGCTGGAGCGACATCATTTACTCATGCTTGCGAGGAAGATGAGATGAACAAATCAAAACCCAACAACAGTTGCTCATTCCAACTGAGTTTTGCCACAAATTGGAAAAATCTCTGCGAAACCTATAATATTACACGTAACTCACCGACTTGCCATTCAATTCACTAGCCTCCATTTCCTAAAATAATGAGAAATTTACATAATCCGACAATACAAGAACCCAACTATATGGGAACAGCCCGTTCAAATTTAGCAGCAGAAACAGGTGAACAATCTGCCATAGCCCTACACAAGATTATCCGCTCTATCTAAGCTTTATCCCATTCAATGAACAGTGACCTCTATTTATAACTGTCAGATTGCCGAAATGATGCTGACCATTGTGAGAACTTGTAAATTAATATACAAAAATGTCCGAACTGATATCAGTACCGGAAGGGGCCTTCTTGAGCCCTTATGTTCTGGTAGCCATAGGCACCTTGTGGTGCACCAATATAAGGTGATGCCTCTTGCTGGGTATATGGGCTATGGGGAGGATAGATGCTTGGTTGATCGCTGATACTCCGGTAAGAGCCACGATGAGCAGCTGTGCTCTGATAGGCACCTTGCTGACTAGTCATGCTCTGCCCAC
Source organism: Eucalyptus brandiana (assembly GCA_014182725.1). Classification (NCBI taxonomy): domain Eukaryota; kingdom Viridiplantae; phylum Streptophyta; class Magnoliopsida; order Myrtales; family Myrtaceae; genus Eucalyptus; species Eucalyptus brandiana. The sequence continues at coordinate 31,291,703 of CM024673.1, forward strand.
CAGACCTCGTAAAGGAATGAAAGTGAGGATTAGATCCACGACTCTCCAGAGCAGAATGTGGACCACCAGATTGCATATCCCGAAGTTTCACACTACCTCCAAGGACCTGAATATCAAAGTCAAGATATTAAACTGTCGATTCCCATCAAAAGATTTGAATAGATGACGCAAACTTTAAGGAAGATAACTCATGAAAAAAATAAAACCAGAGAATAGTCATTATATCTTTATTCCTTAAACTCATGTATAAATATAGAAAACACACAAGAATTTACACTACTTGCTTAATCTTGCAAAATATTTCTAAGGCCCTACTAGGACTTGATCTACTCATAGTTGACTTTAAGTGGTCCATGAGTAGCTTGCAGCTCACTTGTCAGTTAATTCCAAGAAAGTAAAATCAGCCCCTCATTGCAAAGGGTAAGGATTGTTTCTTCGGGTCTAGAGATGTTGTGCTAGAAGACATTCAAGACATAGTAATGTCATCTGGAAGGATGAGATCATGTCTTTATTTGACTTGTTGAAATTTGAACATATGGCCCTATACTGACTCAATAGGCCTCAAAAGCCAAACTGGGAATAGCAAAGACTTCCACACCTGGGGTTAGTTCCTGGGTGGAATTCAATTTCCAGTTTCAGAACTCAGTAACATACTTGAAAGGATGTTCCTCCTCTATATTTTCTGCTAAATTCAGTCACGTTTCTCTTTCTATTTGAACTTTATGGCCAAATTGGAGACCATGTTGCCAACCTCTTTCACTTTAGAATAACAGCCACACCACTTGTTAATCCTATCATCCCTTGATGACAAACCTTTTTTTATCCCGAAACCAAGAATGACAATGCTATATTCTTCTACAGGGGCATGAAAATACTAATTGCAACTTCTAGAATTAGATAAAACTATTTCTAACATGCAGTCTAATGGAAATAGAAAACTCATTGAAACAGGAAAGAGAATTTACACTTCCATTTGAGAGTTACGGCTGCATCGGTCTGGTTTAGCAATGAATAGTTCAATTATTCCCGGATTACAATATAGCCACCAAAGTGACATTTTATAGGTTAGGTTCATGATTCGGTAATACACTAATATTCAAGACCCCACTATAAGTTCTATCCATATATCTGAATCGGTGATTCGGATTCTTCTACACACTGGATCCCTTCTACCCACATATCCTTCAAAGATCTGAGGATCAAGAACCTCTCTCCTAAAACCCATATTTACCAAAAAATCTCAATTTTCTTTGCAAATAACTCTTCCCACGATAAGTTTTATATTAGATTCTTACAACCATTTTTCCGGTGACAGTGTAGCAAGGTCCATATTTGGTTCTGGAAAATTAAGCTCTGATTAAGGACAATTCAGAAGAGACTATGGCCCTATTTGGTGATTGGCCAAATAGTAACTATTTATGTTCTTTTACTCTCCGAAACACCCAAAAAAAAAAAAAAAAAAAAAAAAAAAAAAAAGGATATATACATTAGAAGTCTGAAAAATTGCCAGGAAAGTGTAATTGAGTCCTAAAACTTGAAAAAAGTGCACTTAGATTCTAAAACTTGTCAAATTGATTCAATTGAGTCCTTCCATTAATTTTGTCAGATTTGGCTCATGGAAAATGTTACGTGGCTCTTTTTGATATTATCTCTCCCCTTCATAGCGATGAGATGGCTAAATTACAAAGTATAAAACTAAAACGATGTCATTTTGGTCTACATCCGATTTTTATACTAAATTTTTTAAATTAATTTATTTTAAAAAAAAAAAAAGAAGAAGTCGGGCAAGTAGGGCTACAAGCTCTCTCCGCCATCGCCCCACCATAGCCGAGAGGGGCTGGCAGGCATCGCTGGGGCTCATCCAAGGGCTGCCAACCCTCGCCGATAGCAAGCAAGGGCCTGGCCAAGGTGATGACCCTCCCCCAACCCTTGTCTAGATCAGGTGAGGGTCCGACCTCCCCCGACCCTTGCCTAGATCGAGCAAGGGTTGTCGGCTGGCTCTAGGTCGAGCCCTGGTGACCTCCACTGACTAACCCCCACCCTCACTAATCCCTCCCGGCAATGATGGGTGGCGACAGCAAAGGGCTTGCAGCCCTACCCACCAAACTTCTCCTTTCTTTTTCTTTCTCTTTTTCAATTTAGCTTATTTTTAAATTTAATTTAAATAATATTATTTTAAGAACTCATATTTATACCAAAGCGACTTCGTTTTGGTCATATATCTTATTATTTAGCCACGTAGGAGAGATACTATTAAAAAGAGCCACGTTAGTATTTTCCGTTAATCAAATTGGATGAAATTAATGGAAGAACTCGATTAAATCAATTTGACAAAGTTGTATGATTCAATTACAGTTTCGTGACAAGTTTTAGGACTTCTGGTGAACATATGTCAAAAAAAACCATAAATTCATTTGGTAAGGTTTGTCTCTGGAAATAGATTTAAAACAAAATCAAGAAGTACAAAAAAAGTTGTTTATTTATTTCCAGGAAAAACTCCATAATCAAGTCTTTTATTTTCTTCTTATTCTTCTTCTTCCTCTTGTTGGTCGCTAGCCTCGGCCATAGCCGGCAAATAGCCAAGCGAGGGCTAGTGACCTCGCCAGAGCATCGCCACCCCCAGCTTGGCCAAGCCTCACCATGGCTAGGCCAACCTCGCGGTGGCCTAGCGAGGTTGAGCCTAGCCGAGGGCTAGCAATGCTCCGACGAGGTCGCCGGCCATAGCCAAGGCCAATGACCAGTGAAAGGAAGAAGAAGCAGAAAAAAAAAAGATTTAATAAAATTATTTAAAAATTAAAAAAATTATAAATCACCAAAAAAAAAAAATGATAGTCATACCAAATGCATTTCTATTTCAAAATTAGAAATTTTAAACAGTTACTAAACCCCATCAAATGGTTAGAAACTCGTATAGGAAACAGAATCAGAAAAAACCATTTTTGAGCAGAATTTTTCTTGAGAAAAGAATGGTTACCACACGCATCCTATGCGTCCTCAATCAAGGATTTCAAGCCAATTAGTATCCCAGGGAAGATTGCCAACTGAGACCAAGCAAGACCCATAACTTGAGTAGACCAATTTGGCATCCTCTACACAAACGGAGACATAATGCCTCCATCGGTAACCATAACATGGACAGTGAATACATGCTAAAACAGGGGTATACACAAAATTGCCAAGGGAATGAGTGCGATCACGCCTCAAAAGGACAACTAATGAATAATTGCAAGTGCATCAACTCTTCCCCAACTTTTCCTTTTGGTGCTCATTATAACACCAAGTGGACAGCTTTTTATTTTGTTCATGCACATAACTTTGTCCTTGCAGCATCGATTTACCCATGCCTTGCACAAAACACAAGATGTGAAAAACCTACCTCACCAAAATTTGCAATCTTGCTGCCTCCAACACCAGGACCAACCGCATTCCTAGAAATTCTAGTCTCCAAATCGCTGCTGACAGTGTGGTATCTAGGGCTCAAAAGAAAAAAAAAAATTAATCAAGGTACTTGCACGTAGCTTTTAGGTATTATAACAATGAAGGAGAACCATAGGTATTACCTAATAGCAGCAGCTCGTGGTCCCAGATAATCAAGCGGTTCATAGTCAGGTTGACCACCCTTCAATAAGAATAGAACAGGAAGAATATTAATATTATCTTTTTTTGCAAAAACATATCTCCTCCAATACATCACAACTGAGTATCTAGTTAGTATCATGCATGACTTTTTCATCCCACAAACTCCAGAGAAGCCTAGACAATCTATTTCCATTGTGTTCCTTAAATAAGATTAAGAGATCAGTATCATGACACAGCTAATTGGAATTATGGCACGGTTAGTTGTGCAAAATATTTTATATAGATACTGAGATGACAAATCGTCTTCTTCCCAGTGATCTGACAGTTGTAAAAGATTGGATATCACTGGCACTGCTTGAAACTTTTATGCTAATTTTCATTGCGTATAGGAGCTTTTAGAGCAAAATGTATATTGCCAGCAAGAATTCGCATTAACAATAAGACGCTTTTCCCTAAACTTTTAATGCCAATTTACATTGCCAATGGGAGATGGGAGACTTTAGGCAAAATACACATTGCAGCAACAAACTGACACAAAGAATAGAATATGGGCTATAGCTCACCATCTATCCACAAGTAGAAGAAGAAATTCATACAGAAAAATAGGCAGAAACATGATGTTACCTTGAAATGTTCATATTCATAAGAGCTGCCAACACCCACAGGTCCAGAGAGTGGGAGCCTTCTAGCATGAAGGCTTCCTCCAGAAGCAAATCCTCGAGGAGGTCCTATGGAATCAGCTTTACCTCCAGCATTTTCATCCCGAAGTGTCCTTGCTCTAAGTCTCGAAGAGATCTCTGCCAAAGCATCTTTAGCAACACCAAAACTTCCTGATACCTAAAGTATCAAAAGCATGAATCAGGTCAAATTCCCAAGAGAGATTTAATTACTACACCCTTTATCTTAACAAATATAGAATAAGTACAATGTCTATCACAGAATTAAGTAAACATAATCACCTGCACAAGTTCTTCATCTTCAGATGCACACCTGGGCTTATCATCCTTCGAAAAAACACGAATATCTGCCAGAGTTCGCCTTCTCATTTCGTTGATAACATGGCCTCCTTGTCCAAGGATACACCCAACCTTACTTGAAGGAACAAGAAGTCTAGTCGTAATTGTACCCTTTTCAGAAAATTCACTCACTTTATCCTGTAGCTGAAGGATTGCCTCGATGGTCTGTGATCTGGGATCCGCAAGAACCTGAAACAACTCCACTACAATTATTCAGAAGCACATTGCTAGCTAAAAAATCTGCACTGTGCCAATATAAGAAAACAAGCTGCTGTATGGCTAAACTATTTGAAGAGATGTAACATGAGAGCTGCTATTGCTGGAGGAGTGCAGTGCATACCTCAACAGCAGATACACGAATGACTCGCTCATCTGACTCTGTCGATGCTTCTTCAACATGAATACCTGCTCCAGTTTCCTTTTGTAACTGTTTCACATTATACCCTCCTTTACCAATTACTCCTCCAATTTTTGCAACAGAGCATAAAATCTTCATTGAAAACTCAGCAGAAGCTTCCATTGCACGTCCAGGGGAAACACCATCAAAACTACCTGGTGTAAAGCGCGGAGGTTGGTCGCCCGCCCAAGGCATTGATGGCGGCACATCATAGGGGTCCGAGGCATGGTGGGACCACATTGGGTTAATGGGTGGAAGCATATTTGGCATGGGAGCATTTGGAGGGAAACCTTGGCCCCTAGGAGGCATAGGCATATTTAACGGTGGTTCACCCTTTCGAGGATTTCGGTGCAGTAGAGTGGAGATTTCATGAAGAGCTCTCTTCACCACATCAGGTTTACCAGATATCTGCATTACACCTTCTGGGATTACAATTTAAAGGAAGTCGCAATAAATACTACGGTGGATTTAATAAGAACTTGCAAGCAATTAAGCACAGAAAAAGTATATTGTGATATGTACCATTTGGTCATATGGAAAAATATAATTTGAATAAACATCAATTCAGTAGCGTATTCTTAACTTGATTATCTTGTTCACTTTTCTAAAGGGACCCTCCCAGAAATCAGCCCTCACCCATTCCTCTAATTTCACATAATTTGGCCATAATTAAGTGTGATTTTTTTCACAACTATTGCTTTAAGGATATATTGCTGATCGATTGTCAGGTTATATATGCTGTTTTATTTTAACATAGCTCAGGTTCAAACCTTGCATTATTGGTTAAAGAGTTGATGAATGATACTGCTTGCGCAATGGATATATATATAGACAAGTGAAGATAATTGATAAAGGCGAAAGGTAAATTAATGCCGTGAAAAGCATCTTTATACATGGTCCGCCAGGCCACTAACAGCGGCAGCCACAGTCATGGCTTTTCAATATACTAACTACAGCAACAAGAAAAACCTTCATTTTTTGTGAATGAGCAATGTTTATCTTCAACCACTCTCATATTCCTTGAGTGCAAAAGACAACATCAATATAGCCTAGACGATGGATTCAAGTTCCACTTCAAGCTGCGTGATGATCTTGTCATGAATATCATGCAGTTGGGCAAAATGAACAGCTCGTGACAGGTGCCAGGTGTCGTGGATGCATTTTCTCAAGCATCCATAAGTCATCTGTCTAACTTCAGTTCAGTTATCTCCATTTGATTTCATACCATTGAGGCTTCAACAATGTCCATCCTCCATAATTCCATCCCAAAAAGACCAAAAGACAACAAACTATGTGTCTTTGTTTAAATTCAAGAAAGTTCACCCAATACAAAAAAAAAACTAATCCAAGCTCTATCATATATTTACAATTTGCCATATTGCCTAGAACCTCGAGTCCCAATAATTTCCCTGTTAAATTTTCTCATCTAAGGCAATTATCCTTTAATACACTATTTGGAAAGCAAACATGATAACCTCAACCACCGCAAGCACACTGAGAAGGGCACAAAATGGACATAAGAAATTTTACCTGCACCAATTCATCGGTGCTCATAGCACAAGTAGGGAGATGTTCAGGAGGAAGAACACGAATTGCTGCACCGGTCTCGCTTCGCAATCTTTGAATTACATCACCCCGTTTGCCTAGCACACAGCCAACCACATTGTTTGGCACTAGAAGTCGTGCTGTAACTGAAGTCGCGTCATTCTCATCATCAAAAGTCATTCCACCAAAAAGATCTTCCTCAACGATTCTGTCGTGCACCTTCAGTAGCGCATCCTGGGCAGCACAATGTATTTTCATGTCTCCCTCAGCCGAATTTCCATCATTTCGCCCCTTTGAAATTTTAGCAGACAAACTATAGAGAGTTATCACTCGCTCATCTGAACCTGGAACTGAATCAGAGACAGTAATCTTTGCTTGGGTCTCGTCTCTGAGGGCTTTGATTATGCCACCACCTTTGCCTATAACACCACCAATTTTTCTTGACGGACAGAGTATGCGGTAGACAGTGTCGGCAGCATCATCGCTCCCAAACGATTGGTCATGGCCAGAATTATTAAATCTCCCTTTCTTGCCGCTGACCCCTTTTCTCTTAAATTGGGGACTGGAATGTTTCCTGAAGAAATTTTTCCTATTTTCATCCATCTTGCAACCAAAGACGAAACTTCAATATGCTAATGCACAGCAACAAGAGAACCTGAAAAAAGGCAGATTACAGGTAGGGCCCAACTTGCAAATTAATCAACTTCAAGCATCACTTAAGTTTAGTACCTCCGCAAAGAGATGAATCTGAGGTAATTCAACCAACAAACAAACAGCATAAGAAACCATTGCCAGCTAAAAAAAGTATGCCGAACGGTTCTTCAAATATCGAACGAGAGAACATCCATTCCTCGATAACCCTCATCGAGCACGTCAGACGCCTCTAAAAACTAAAAATTTCAGAAATAGCAGCCCCGGAAAAACACTCTAAACTCCTAAAGCACCGAGCTTGCGCACCACGACAAAGCAAAGCCAGAGAAAACGATTCCCATTTCAAGAAACGAGCCAGGCAACGAGTCGGGCTCACTCAGTTCATCCATATGAAAGCTCAAAACAACGCCGGTCCCGCCATTCGCCAACACTCGACAAGCTCCGGCGCCGAACCGAAGAAGCCCGAGGCAACGGCGAATCGGCGAGCGGAAGCTAGGGTTAGCGAAAAGGGGGGCGGCGAGAGACGAGGGGAGCTGGGGGAGCAGGGACGGGGGTAGGAGCTCACCTGGCGCGAAAGCGGCGCCGGAGAAACGCCCCCGGGGGAGAGCGCGGTCAGCGGCGGGATCCGGCGAGCGGCGAGAGAGGGAGCTGGGGGCGAGGAATCTGCGGGGATCGACGGGTCTCGCCGGGGGCGGCGATGGCGTTCTCCATCGGCAGCGTGGGGGAGAAGAGTCTCTCTCTCTCTCTTTTTCAGCTCATTGGACTTGCGAGGACTATTTCATGTTTTTTTTTTTTTTTTAATATCCTGAAAAATTTATATACCTATACCAAATTTACCCTAAATTATTTTTTTTACCGCTAAAAACCCCAAACTGATATACTTTGATAAATTTATCTCAAATTAATACACTTGCGACCAAATTACCCTTTATTAGCTTTCGTTAAATTTTATCACAAGATATTAAGTTAAATAACACGTGACAGTTGACTGGTATACCAATTTAAGATTTTACGTTCCGTTTGTCATAGTTTACAATTTGCATGATTTTTTTGTGGTATTTATCTAATTTAGCGGATGGTATATTTGTTATAAATTTACCAATTTTTGGTTTTTCCAGTCGAATAAATTAATTTATGGTAAATTTATCATAAATGTATCAATTTATAATTTTTTTTGATTTTTTTTTGGTTAGTCATAATTTTTTATGGGATAAATTTGTCTTGTAGACCAGTTTTGAGTTTTTCAGAGTATTAATTATTTTTTTTAATAAAAGCAAATTTTAATCTCCATCCCAAAAAATCCTATTTTTTAAAATAAAAAAAGTTTTTTGCTTTTTTTTTTTTTTCGTTTTGAGAATATAATCTGCTCCTAAAACCAAACCAAACGCCACTTTGTTGTTGGGCATCGATGTCGAAGCTTCATTTTCGAAACATAAATTACGTTCCTGATGTACAGAAATGTTGATTTTCTCGACCTTCAAAGCTGGAAAAGATAATCTTTTTCAAGATTAATTTATCTAATGCACTTTGTAGGCCTGCGAAATGTATGGATTTGAAGTTAATTGACTTTGGTTAGACAAATACGGTCAATGTGAGTTTTGATTAATTAGGTTCCATTTATTTTATAGAAAATAAATTATTTAAAAATATTTTCTTAAGAAAAATATATTGTATGTCTTATGAAAATGAATAAAAATACACTTTATTATCCATTTATGTTTAGACATAAATTGTCATCAATAATAAAAATATTTTCAATTGATTAATTATTTCAAAATATATAAATGATCATTTTTAGAAAAATATTTTTGAAGTTATTCATTTTTTGCGAAACAACAAACATAACCCAAAGGAAGCCTTTTCTTTCTTATGGGGGACGATTTATGTTTGAAATCTACGATCCAAGTCTGCAGAAAAGTATAGTAGCCGATTATGATCTCACATGGATTATACGTAAAAATGTTACTTTTTTTTTTTTTTTTTTTTTTACGAACAATAACTTAAGTGGCAGAGCACCATAAGTAAAGATTTTGTTGAACAACATAAGTGGGGCATGAACACTATTACCGTAATTACTAGGTTAACTTAAAACAAAAAACAAGTACTTTGAAAATTGAAATGACAATTTTTTAAAGAAACTAATTCCTCCATGTCGGTAGTCAATTCTCAAACATCATTCCAATTTTAGGATAATAGATCAAATCCATATCTCCATAAATATATGATTACAAAGTAGGTATCACCTAGACGCCACATAAGCATTAGAAAAAGTTTCCATCAAGTGTTTTTATCAGTTCTCAATTATTTCTCTTCATTAGAGATGTCATTTTCCTACCTATACCCATTTTAATTAATTGATAGAACAATTATTTTTACTAGGGCCAGAACAATGGAATATAAGGATGTGTTTATTTCGTGAAAAATATATGATTTATAAAATGTTTTTCTAAAAGTGATTACTTTTATTGATTACAAAATAAATGAAAAAACTATTTTCATTGTTCATGAAAATGTTTAGATATTAATTATTGTCAATAATAAAATATTATTTATCATTTATTTATTTAAATAGATATAAGCGGTCATTCTTAGAAAAATGTTTTCTAAATTATTTATTTTTTGCGAAGTAAGTGGAGCTTAAAAGTTAATCACTTCTTTTAAATAGATACAAGAGTTGATAATAATTAAATTAAATTTTCTAATTTTAGGTAAGTGTATATCTTTTTTTACGAAAATCGAGCATATTGATGTTTAAATTTCGGTTGCATTTCTTTTCTTCCCATTAGTTACCCAAGTTCTGATTTGTAATTTTTGTTTTGTTATCTTCTAATGGTAAGGATAGTGATTTTTTTTTTCTTTTTCATTTGATTAACCACGGATGTAAAAGCAAAAAGTTCTATCGACGAAAGGCCGATGAAAATTGCACATTCAATTACAACTACGATGGGTTTTAGTCACTGAATTCCAACTTTTGATTTTCTTCTTCTCGATTTTGTTTCCGTTCTATGTTTATTTGCTGAGATTCGTGTGCTTTATTTAGCAAAAAGAAAGATTGATAAGTTAATTTTTGCCCGTGAAGAAGGCCACAATCACACTAACGCTGCATTATCCTTTTTGCCCTTAGAAGGTAATTAAGTGGGCTTTTATACATTTGCCATAACAATCATGACATATATTCTCACTCAACGGGAGTGTTACCATTATCATTTTGTAAAAATCATACCATCAAGTTGTATATACCTGAATCACAATAATTTTGACATAAAGTTCACTTAATTTTTACTTTTAATTTTTTTACTCTACTTCATGTTTATGAATCTTTGAAAGTGAAAAGATTTATTTTCAAGCATATGATTTGCATAATATAAATTTTTATATAAATGTATATTTAAATAAACTATTTTTGGTCAAAACACGTACTTTTATTATTTACGATAAAACTGTGGATCCACAAACAAGGCCTCTAAACAAAGAAGATCTCATGGGGCCTGCGGAGGGGAGGCTAGCCAGTTTTGGGGGAGTGACTTTTTCCTTTGGACCTTGGCGACCCGATCATCCATGTCAATTACATGCTCAATTACAATAGTTTATCTTTAAGCTTGAAAAGGACAAACAGCAGATCGAGATATTCATTGACAAGTAATAAGTGTACGCCCTTCTCAGATAGACTAGTCTGTGGATTTCGACAAGTTAATTAAACTGGGTATATTTATATAACTTGATAAGATGAAAAATACACATGAATATGCTTCTGCACAAAACGCAGGTTATTGGGTAAGTTAGATTTTTTTTTAGTACAAGGTATCGTAAGTTGTCCCATGGAAATTGCCGTTTTTGTAGTATTCTTACATTGGAAAAACATACTTCTTGTTTTCGGTTGATCTTATGAGATGCTTAAGAATCGGTTGGCTTTCCAGTTACACGGTGCAACGGCATTACTTTCGGGTGTGGTCAAAAAACAATTCCAGGTCCAAAAAAGTGTTCCTCCATTGTAATGGTGTGTGTTGGTTACAGTTCTTCTTGTTTCATTTCCTATCTTTAGGCTTTCCTCTTCCTCTTCCGCCTCTTAAAACTCACCATCTTTACTTCTCTTTCCATCTTTCATCCTCATACTTTTCCCAGTTACCCGAACCCTCAGAGGGAATACACCCAAAACCACAAATTGTTCATAGTTGCAATGAGGGTTCGTCATGACCGTAACGGGAGTTCCGCTAGATGGTCTCTTGAAAGCATTGAGATGGACAGTGCGGTGGAAACCAGGGAGAGCTCCGCCCCGCCGCATCCTAATGACATACCATTGCCATCGAGGCGGAAGAGGAACGTGTCGTACGGCGGCATCCCTAGGATGGAAAGAACGATATCCAGTGCCTCTCGAGGCCTCATGAGCTTGAGGTTTCTGGATAGGACAATTACCGGGAAGGAAGGAGATGCCTGGAGATCAATCGAGAAGCGTTTCCATCAACACGCGACGAACGGCCAACTCTCGAGAGACAAATTTGGAGTCTGCATTGGTTGATCCTTAGAAAGTCTTGCTGCTATCTGAATCGTGATTTTCCAAATAATAATAATAATCATAATTGCACAATTTGACTGAGAAGTGACATTGTTTTATTCTGCGTGGAAGGAATGGGAGATTCCAAGGAATTTGCAGGAGAGTTATTCGACGCCTTATCAAGACGGAGGAAACTGAATGCCGAGAATGGAATATCAATAGACCAATTGAGACAATTTTGGGAAGACATGACTACTCGAGAACTCGAATCCCGACTGCAGATATTCTTTGATATGTAAAGCAACTCTCGTCCATCTCCTATTTTCGCTCGCAACCTAAAGCGTACATTGCGTTGCTGGTAATACATGTGATGAAGTTTCGCGACGAATGCTGCAGGTGTGACAAGAATGGTGATGGGAGGCTAACTGAGGATGAGGTAAAAGAGGTGAGGCAAAAGGAAACTTACTAATCACTCGTTTAGCGTGTCCTTTGGGCTCTTTTATGATGGACTGGAAATTTTCAAAGGTGATAGTGTTGAGCGCCGCCTCGAATAGGCTGTCGAATCTCCAGCAGCAAGCGGCATCTCACGCATCTTTGATCATGGAAAGACTTGATCCCGACCATCAAGGATACATCGAGGTACCGAGTCAGATGGTCCATCATGTCCTGTTCGAGTTCGTGTTCCTCCCGTGTTGTTGTTCATCGCTTCTTTGTTTTCAGATGTGGCAATTAAAGACTCTACTGAGAGAAATGGTGAACCCTGATCAAAGGAGCAAGTTGTCAGTGAAATCTCAAAACCTGACCAGAACCATGCTTCCCAAAGGATACAGAAACCCAATGAGTCGGCTCGTGCACAAGAACATCGAAAGGATCCATGACAATTGGAGGCGAATATGGGTCGTCGGGCTGTGGCTGGTCGCAAACATGATCCTCTTCCTTTGGAAGTTTAACAAAACGAGGCACAGCCCCGCCTTTAACATCACGGGCTATTGTCTTTGCTACGCCAAGGGCTCTGCCGAGACACTCAATCTCAACATGGCTCTCGTCCTCCTCCCCGTATGCAGAAGAACTCTCACGAAGCTACGGTCGTCCTTCCTTGGTACCTTCATACCATTCGACGACAACATAAACTTCCACAAGATAATCGCGCTGGCCATAGCTATAGGATCTGTCGTTCACACTGCAATGCATTTTATGTGCAACTTCCCCAGGATAACTTCATGCCCAAAATCACAATTCATGCAAGTGTTTGGCCCGAGCTTCCATAATAGGCAACCTCATTACATCGACTTGGTCGATAACTTGTCCAGCACCACCGGGGTTCTCATGTTCATGATGATGGCCTTCTCTTTCACACTGGCGACTCATTGGTTCAGGAGAAACATCATCAAGCTACCGTGGGGGCTCCATCATTTAGCAGGATTCAATGCCTTCTGGTACGCACATCATTTGCTAGCCGTTGCTTATGTCTTCTTCATACTTCACGGCTACTTCCTCGTGATCAGTCGACCTTGGTACACGAAAACAGTAAGTACAGAATGGTCTAATTCCTTATTCTGTTCACCATTAATTCATAAGGCCTGAATTCTCCGGTAGTACCATCATTCCTCTGAAAACACGGCAAGAATCATTATACCGTTGGACTTTATGCAGGCATGGATGTATGTGATGGTCCCAATCCTACTCTATACAAGCGAGAGAGCATTCACATCTGCTTCTGAACTCCTACATCGAGTTGATATCATTAAGGTATCACTCGCTTTACCGAACTGCCGTAGTCCACATTCCTTTTTGGTTTACACGAATCTTAGTGCTACGATAAATTCATGCTCGTCTCAAAAAACTTTTCAGGCCATTGTTTATTCTGGAAACGTCCTTGCATTGTACATGAGCAAGCCTCCAGGTTTCAAGTACAACAGCGGAATGTACCTTTTCGTCAAATGCCCTGATATATCAAAGTTCGAATGGTGTATAGAACATAAACGCTGAAACCTATTTACTCGTCTTACCCCTATGGCTTTTATTGCTGAAACTCATCGGTGTTTTTGCTCGGGACAGGCATCCTTTCTCCATTACTTCCGCACCGGGAGATGCCTTCTTGAGTGTTCACATGAGAGCCTTGGGCGATTGGACTACAGAGCTCAGGAATAGATTCGCCGAGGTATATTCTGTTGATTTTCTCATTAGTTTTTAGATTGCACAACCCATGGACTCTAGTCGAAAGATATAAAAAAATCACCACATTTTCCATGTCGAGTATCGAACTCAATGTTCATCTTCTTCGGTGAGAAATTGTTAGGTTTGTGAGCCACCAAGTAAAAAACCAGGGAAGGGAGGTCTAACGAAGATGGCCACGAGAACATCCCACAACTTGGAAGAGTTACAAGAGAAGTGAGTGAAAATTATGGCTAAATTCTGTCCCACCCCTTCCATGCAAATGCTTTCGCTCTAACAGATATTCATTGCTGTCCAAGGTTTCCAAAGATTTTCATCAAGGGGCCATACGGTGCTCCGGCTCAGGACTACGAGAAGTATGACATCCTCCTACTCATCGGTCTCGGCATCGGAGCGACTCCTTTCATCAGCATCATAAAAGATATCCTGAATCACGTAAAGTTGAATAAGCTCCAAGCAGTAAGTAGGAAAGGGAAAAACACTCACACAAGCAAATTCAAATTCAGTTAGCACGACCATTTGCCAAAACTTATTGATGCATGCAGGATTCGGATCAAGATCAATCATCAGGGGCAAGAAAAGGTCCTAAAAGAGCATACTTTTACTGGGTTACGAGGGAACAAAACTCTTTCGAGTGGTTCAAGGGCGTCATGGATGATATTGCAGAAAGAGACGATCATGTCGGTTCGCCATTTCCAAAACTACCAAGTGTGATGAATCCTCCAATTAATTATAGTTTTTCAACTAAAATGTCGCTTTGGGTACTGGTGATTGTTGTAGAATGTAATAGAGATGCACAACTACCTGACCTCTCTATATGAGGAAGGAGATGCAAGATCAGCACTCATTGCCATGGTCCAAAAGTTGCAGCACGCGAAGAATGGCGTCGACATCTTCTCGGAAAGTCGGGTAACTCTTGATCAGTCACCCAAAAGAAAAACAAAGAAACATTCACAGCACAATGCACCTATTTAGGCTGTCCTTTAACGTTGCTTGTTCGACAGATAAAAACTCACTTTGCGAGGCCTAATTGGAGAAAGGTGTTCTCTGAAATTGCAATGCGGCACAAGTCGTCTCGTATAGGTACGACATCACGTCCGATGAACGTGTCAACATAATGGCACTTGATTTGGTTGTTCTAGCCAGTTTGCAACATGAACCTGTGATTTTCTAACTGTTGGAACTTGAACATTCTACCAATTCGGGTCTGATATGTCGGTGATAATTTTCCTGCAGGTGTTTTCTATTGTGGGAGTTCGGTGCTCACCAAAACACTGAGGAAGCTATGTCAAGAACTCAGCCTAGAGTCGTCAACTCGCTTCCAATTCCACAAGGAAAACTTTTAGACTAGCTAAAGGCTGTTGCATACGTAGAACTTTGTCAGCTGGAACAGAAAATTAGAAATTCGATATACCTTTTTCTTCCTTAATTAGATAATACAAATGGAGAGAGGAAAAACTAGTTGCACAAGAAATCGACAGAAACATACTTCTGTTGTTCTTATGTCGTTGTCTTACGCATATGTTCGATTTTCTGCTATAATGAGATCGCGAATTCTTCCTATTACCTACCGATATTTGAGCTTTGAGGAAGATCACGGGCCCTTTTTCTTTTCAAGACCATCTGTCTCGAAATCGCTATCGACACAAGTTTCTTTTTATTTTTGCGGCCATGAGCTAAACTTAATGGTTACGCATACAGACACCTCTTCCCTATTGAACGGGGAATTGCTAATTTTCCCGAAACGACAGGAGGGAGAACAATCATGAGCCATTTGACGTAAACTGAAAAGCTGGTTTTTTTGGGAATATGTATCGAGGTCTAACATGAAAAAATCACTAAAATGTTGTAGGATGCACCTGAAATTGATGAAATCCATGATTGCGATTAATTCGGTAATCCAAGAGGCGGTCCGATAATTGACGTGCAGATCCGAGTCCATCCAATCCAAGAACTCTACAGCTTGAGCACTTGACTTGTACTGGGTTTGGCATTTGCCTTTGCAGCTTGATGTAACGAGGACGGATCTTTTCAGCTGGCCATCACCTGCGTGGCCATACTCAAGTCACATTTTTCGTACCACCTCAGTTTTCCGTCATTCCAAGAAGACTTCTCTCCGTCTCTCTCTCTCTCTTCATGAAAAATAATGCTTCGTTCTCCTCCCAGGATCTGATCTGATCGCGTTCTCTGCCAACCCTTTCCTAATAACCCCACGTTTGACTTCTCTGACCCCATTAATGTCATCAAATGATCAGTCCGTCTTCGTAGCCAAGAAGACAGGTTACCTGAAATCTGGTTTCTCGTACCTCACCATGAATATCTATGATTCGATGAGCTTCGCACCTTATTTAACTCCAACCGAATTGCGCTCGATCAATCATGTAAGTTCCGCGCATGCATGAGTCACAGGATTGGACTTCTTTCTTGGTTATCGACGAACTTGGAAAGCCACAGATAAACCGATACGGGCTTCACCATACGATCATCGTCGGAACGGGAAACAGACTAGTACAACTTCCGAGCCTAATGTCGAGGTCGGGAGAACGGGTTTGAGATGGCGAAAACTCAAGAAGAACCTCGCATGCATACATACACATCACCTCGTACGCACAAGCATATGAAGCCGACCGACGACAAGCATGCGATGACGCGCATCCATCGGCTTCGCGGTTCATGGTACATCGAACCTAGAAAGGCATCGAACCTAGAAAGGCGATGCAGACGCGACGTTGGGCCAATTCTGTACCCAACCAGAAAAACCAAAAAGGAGGTGCCGTTCTCACATGGCTTGGAACGTAGCGCGCGAGGCATGGAATCAAAGTGTCGGGTCAGATCGCGTGGGCATTCCATGTGCCCTCCCTTGCTTCCGCGAGGCCAAATACTCAGGACAATTGCAGCCTTCATGTGACATACATACATGGATTTGGAATGATTCACGATTCTTGTGCTACAGAAGGACGAACAAAGGGAAGCGCTTCGAGAACAATATTTCTTTTGGATGAAAGGTATATTTCACTCTGTACGTTTCGCAAAGAAAACATTGAATATGCTAAATTCCTAAGGCTGAAAATTAGCCAGAAACCATGAAGGAAAATGGGTTCTGCAACTCTTCTACCGAATCCAAACCCAAAAGTGAAAAGAGAAAAAAGAAATATATGAAAAACTCTTCTACCGAATTCTCAGAGCCGTCGGCCTAAAAAGAAGGGAAGAAAAGGGAAAACTTAGGAGTCGAGTCAAAGCCCCAGCTCCATGCTGCACGCTTCGTCTCTCTGCTCGAACCTCCTCTTCTTGACCGGGATCACGTGGTCCTCACGTGACGCTGGCTTGAACCCTAGCGTCAGCTCGAGCCCCACTTCGCTCTCCGGCTCGGCGGATGCTCCGTCCTCCCGCTCGGCCGCCCCCGCCGCAGCCGCCGACTCCGGCTCCGTCTCGGGCTTGAGCGGCTGAGGGGGCTCGGCCACTGTCGTCGTCGTGGTCTCCACCGACACCATGCTGTTGCTCTC
Organism: Eucalyptus brandiana; assembly: GCA_014182725.1. Lineage (NCBI taxonomy): Eukaryota > Viridiplantae > Streptophyta > Magnoliopsida > Myrtales > Myrtaceae > Eucalyptus > Eucalyptus brandiana. The sequence goes on from CM024673.1 coordinate 31,309,061, forward strand.
CGTCTCCTTGCTGTCGCCGCCGCCGAACCCGACCCCCGCGTTCGCGGCCCCCAGCACCGACTGGTGGCTCAGCGACGAGTCGTGGCTCGGCGACCGGTTCGACTCTTCGTCACGCCACTCGACCGCCGGGGGCGTCGGCGCCGGGTGCCGTTGAGCCTTCGTCCGGGCTCCGGGCCGCTTGAACCGACCGTACCGGATCGGCCTTGCCCTGTTGGCCTCGCCCGCGGCCGCCATCATCGCCGCCGCGGCGGCAGGGTTCTCCTGCCTCGGAATATGCCGGATGTCGTAGGCCTTCAGGGGCGGCGCGGCGGCCTCGGAGGCGGCCGAGGCGATCGGCGTGATCGGCACGCCGCTGAGGACGGCTTCCATGGCGGCGTGGCAGAGCTGCCAGCTCCCGTCCCAGAGTAGCCCGACCGACCCGTAAATCGGGTTCAGGATCCGGCCGCAGGCCTCGTATAGCAAGGATCGGAAAATCGCTGAAAAACCCAAAAACCAACGCGAGTCAGAGTCAAGATTTTTCAACCTTTCGCATGGTTCGAAAGCCAAAAAAAGAATCTTTACTTAGGTTTTCAGTTCGAAACTTACCAAAACAAGAGAAAAAAAAAAGGGAACAAGAACGAGAACAAGAACAAGAAGGGGAAGAGGGAAGGTACCGGGGCGGAGATGTTCGGGGCCGGCGTTGATGAGGTTCATGAGGCCGGCGCGGCCGTAGAACTTGGCGAGGAAGACGGTGGCGTGGGCTTGGGAGTCGGGCGACTTGATCCACTGCAGGCAAGGCCGGATGCTGCAGTCGTCGCCGCAGCCCTTCCGCAGCACTCTGCATCCGTTGCAACTCATCCTCATCCTCCTCCTCCTTCTCCTTCTCCTTCCCCCTTCCTTCCACTATCTTCCTCGTCACACAGAGAGCACAGAACACGACAAGCCTCGAAGAGAGAAGGAGAAGCCAAGTGGGAGTTTCAGGGTTTCTGCTAAGGTCTCGGAGCTGTGAGGGTATTTAACTGGGGAGATAGAGTAATTATGCATACATACATTTATCTATAAACATATATATACATATATATATTATATATGTATATATATTAATCGAAAAGGGCTATCGGCTTTTTTTTTTTTTTTTTTTTTTTGGCCTTTTATGGTTTCGGATGAGTAGTAAGGCGTAACGGGGAAAGGATGAGTGCGGTTTTGGTTTTCTTCGAGGAGGAGGCGCTGCGGATTCTGCTGTTTTTTTTTCCCCGTTCAAGGAAACTCGGGGAAGGCCACGTCATCCCAAATCGCGACCCGACACCACTCGACGACTCCGGCGCGTGCGACTCACGCTCACGCCATCCGGACCCACGGAGTCCCACTCCCCATCGGCCGTACCGGCTCCGACGGGTTCGAGAGCCGTCGAAACTTATCTAGAATCCGGACTTTGGTGAGGAGATCCGATCTTGGCTCTTGAAACCCCTTCGAAAAATTCAATCTTGATTCCTAATCAGGATTTTGTTTATTCTATATCTCTCTTTTAACTTATCTGTAACGTAAATTTTCAACTCGATGAATTTTAAAACAATTGAAACTTATTTTGAATCCGGACTTTAAGTGAAGAGATCAAATTTCTTATGTGGATTTTGTTTCTTTTCCCTTCAAGAAAACCTGGGGAAGGCAATGACATCAAAAGCATTACAACTCCGACACATGTGACTCGTGCTCTCATTGTTGGGACCCGCGGAGTCCACTTCCCATAAGGTGTACCGACTCCGATGGGTTTAAGAATAGTTGAAGCTTATCTCGAATCTGGACTTTAGTGAGAAGATCGGATTTTACTCGTGCTCGAATCAGATTCGCGTGATGTTTCTTGAAAACCTAGTTCACTTTGGGAAATTCGATCTCGATTCCTAATTAGGATTTTGTTTATCCTACACCTCTCTTCAATTTATCCATAACATAGATTCTGAACTCTTCCCGTGTGAAGTGGATTTGGGGATATTTTCTTCCCCAAAAGGAGAGGACCCAACCTTTTTCACATAATTGATGTCAAATCCGAGTCTTGCATCGTCTTAGATACTCGGTATAGTTCACCTCTTATATTTATGTGTATAGTAGTAAAACATTATACGATTCGCCGTTCATGTAATTAACAATAAGGACAATAGCAAGGACAATTTCTGAATTTTAATTATGTAATTTTATCTATAAATTTTTAATTTGTGCAACATGACTTCTGAACGTTTGTTCAATAATCAATAAATACTCGATGTGATTTATGAATTATGTGGAATGCTTAAAAATTTAGTAGCCACATTAAACAAATAAAAAACTCGGGGATAACACGGTAGATTGAATGAAAGTCCGGGGTCCATTTGGTCTCATGCTAAAAAATGTACATCGTGAAGAAGAATCTGAAATCTATACACCGGACCGAGCGTGAAGTAAACGTAGAGAGGTACGAGGTCAAAGTCGTAATTCCCCATGCAGCACGGCAGGAGGTGGCCCGAGCGTGTGGGGGAGAACAGGTCTCGCCATGCAAAAAGTGGGCCCGGAAATCAGAGCCGAGGGAGAGCGCGTGGCGGGCACGTTCATCAGGTGTCAGACGGCGGTCGAATCGCCACATACATCGAAGCAAGAAAAGGACGTCCTCCCCCGCCCGCCCATGCGGTCCCCACCTCCAGCTGTCCGTTCCGCCACTATAATCCCCAAATAATAAAAAAAAGTTAATAACAAAGAAACTCGAGAGCTCCTGGTTTTCGGGAAGTCTTCGCAGCTGAATTTTTTTTTTTTTTTCCAAATAGAAGAAAGCAGCTTTAGAGAAAAACCGGCTTCCGGTTTCCGGTTTTGAGCTGGGGCTGTGGGCGCAGTTGGAGTGGCCAACAGTTTTGGAGTCCTAACTCATATTCTCTCTCTCTCTCTCTTGTGTCGCCCGTTCTCATTGACTTTGGAGTCGGCGTTTAATGCTTATCCCCCGTCCCATAAGCAATTGACTAAACCCTCTCTCAATCTCTAAAGTCAAGGTTTAATCTTCTGTGGGATTGCGGATTAACTCCCGGGCCTTCTTTCGCTGGATGCCATATCGCCCACTTCCTCATTTTGACAAACGTGTCGAAACATTCATTAAATAGGAATCATGCTTTTTATGTACCATTTGTTCTTTTAGGATATGTCTTTTGAGATTCTCGGTTGCTTTCGACCTTTATTTCCTCGATATGCTTTTCACCTTTCGTTCAATATCATTGGAGGTAACTAATAAAGGTGATCAATTTCAATATAAGTCGATTCTGAATGGGAATCAAGAAATCAAATTGTCAAACTAGGAATCGATTCTATGTACCCTGAAATTAGGAACTAGATTGAAGCAGCCAATCCCAGTTCAATTCTTCGCTTGTCCTGAGAAGATGGCAATATAATTATTTTCTTTTTATGATTTCTGCTATAAAAGAAAAAAAAAAATGAGACAAACTTATAAGGAACCGAGAACATACTGCTCGATCAATACTTTGTCTTCTAACTTTTATCATGAATTGTGCTATAAAAAAAATAATATATAAGTATGAGCTGGTTTCAGCAGTTCGGTCAATATGATTCCTTTTCAAAAATGAGAAAAATCAATTCCCATGCAAATCGCTCAGAATCGATCAATTTGATTCGGTTTTCGAGTAGGACCAGAAATGATGCACGCCCCTTAATAAGTAAAGCGAATGCGGAGGACATCACTTCCAAGTTCCGACTCCATCACAAGATGGCAATGCAATGAGAACGAGGATCCACCATCCATACTTAGAATAAACGCCCACTTGCAATGCCCCCATCAAACGCAACTTGCTTGCGTTTCCCACGCCCCAATGTTTAAAACGCAATGGATTGGCCGCCTCCCCAAATCACCCTTACAGGACCGAATTCCCCCACACAAACGGAATATGTCATCTTGCACGATCGGGACGGAAGATCTGCCGAAATCTCAGGACGATAATGTGCTTGTGCATTTCCCCACGATGCAATTCGAAAGAAAAGGGCGGGGGTGGCCATATGGATCATGTGATACTCATTGCCATTTCCCCTTTTGATCTCCATCCGGATTCCGCACCATATATTTTTGCCAAAAGCTGGTGGCGATGTTGACCCGCATGCACACCCATTGTTTTGGAAAAAAAAAAAGCATGTGCACGCCCCCTGAGCCCACCACCAATCCCATACACATCTCCATCTTGACTCTAGAGGCCCTCTCTCTCTCTCTCTCTCCTTCCCCTCAATTATTCCCTACTTTTGAAATTGGTGCGTCGTCCGCTTAATTGGTTACTTAGTTTAGTACCTAAACTAGCTAACTATATTGATAATTAGCTCGGTTCATTCCCCCTGGTTCACCCAATTTGTCAAATTGATTAAGGTCATCATTACTCCCCAAAGGAAGACTCCAATTTGGCCACTTATAGGGCCTACAAGAACTTAGCTCTTTGTGCCCACCGATTATTTATTAGATAATCTTACCGCCGCCTCGGAAGCTTTTCAATTCAAATTGCACCCCACCACATCACGTCGACATTATGTTAATGCTACGATTCCAGTGGGGGGTACAAATTTAGGCCTATAGGACATTAGCTCAATGCCAATTCTCGATATTTATTAGACATTCTTGCCGGTCCCCGCCCTTTCAGGAATCTTATGATATCTCCTATATCGATATTGGTAATATATGTATATGATATTGTTAACTTTTAGCTACTATGGGTGCGTTTGTTTGTGTTTGTGTTTCTGTTCAAAATTTTTGTTAAAGAATAAAAAAATGAATAGAAACATGTTTGGTAAATTTGTATTTTTTTTGTTTATTTTAATTTTTAAATATTTTTATTTTATTTTTCCTTTTTCTTTTTTTTTTTTTTCTTCTTTTGGCGGTCGCCGGCCTCGGCCATGGCCGGCAACCGGCCAACGAGGGCCGGCGGCCTCGCCTAGCCACGGGAGGCTCGTCGGCCCCCGGCCAGGCCAAGCCTCGCCATGATTGGGTGAGGCTCGGCCTTGCTGAATCTAGGCTCGCCAAGCTCACCGAGCCTCGCTAGGGGCCAGCGACGCTCGGCCTCGCCGGGGGCCGGCAACCCTCCGGCAAGGTTGTCGACCCTCGACGCCGGGTCGCCGCCATGGCTAAGGCGGCGACCAACCAAAGAAAAAAAAAAAAAAAAAAGAAGAAGAAAAAAAGGGAAGAAAAGAGATGAGAGATGAAATTTGTTCTTCAAAAGTGTTTTAACAAAAATAACTTTTTTCTATTTCTTATTTCGTTCTAATTTTGTTCCCTAACAAAAAAATGATTTTGAACAAAAACGCAAACAAACGCGTTTTTTTTTTTTTTTTTTCCGAGGAACAAAAAGAACAAAATTTTTGTTCATAAACGGAAAAAATAAACACAACCATGCACGCCCTATATAATCTTGAGAATACTTATTTTCCTTCTTTTAAGATTTGGATTACAACTGGCCTTTAAAATTGAAAAGGGTGTAATCTTAATCTTTAAAGTAAAGATAGAAGATTACGCATTGCTTTTAATCTTGAGAATACTTACACTTTTTTCAAGCATATGGATTTCTTAATAATTGCTAATTTTTTTAGATATCATTTCTATTCAATCTTACTGACTAAGTGAAAACTCGGGTCATCCCTCCCTATCCATTATTAAGAGGGAAAAGGTCACAAAAAACCCAAAACTTTATTTAAAGTGACAAATTTACCCTAAACTTTTTTTTATGACATAAAAAATCCCGAATTTCGTCTGTGACACATTTACCTCAAACTTTTTTTTATAACATAAAAAACCCTAAACTTCTATATGTGTGACACATTTACCTTAAACTATAGGACATTTTAGTCTTTGTACTTTTTAATTTTTTTTTCTTTTTTTCTTCTTCTTCTCTCTTCCATGGTGGAGGGAAGCCGGCATCCAGTGAGGGTCGCCCTCACCTGGGCTGGCTAGGGCCGCCCTTGCTGGCATCGAGCGAGGGCGGCCCTCGACGGGTCGGGTTGGGGGGGCCTCCCTCACCAAATCTAGGGAGGGCACCCCTCACCTGACGCCGTCGAGGGCACACCTTGCTCAAGTCCGGCAAAGCGTGCCCTCACCAAGCCCTCGCCGGCCGACCCAGCCAAGGGCCACCCTCGCTCGACGCAACAAGGGCAGCCCTAGCTTCCATGGTTGGCGGAGGGAAGAACAAAGAAGAAGAAGAAAAAAGGAAAAAGGAAAAACAAAAAAATAAAACGAAAATGTCCTTGGTGGGGTAAATGTGTCACAATCTACAAAATTTGGGGTTTTTTATATCACAAAAAAAAGTTTCAAGTAAATTCATCACTTTAGGCAAAGTTTGAGGTTTTTGGTGGTCTTTTCCCTTATTAAAATTCTAATCAAATTGTAAGATTTTAAACAAATGTTGTTGAACATAAAATAATAAATTAAACCTTATGAACTTCTTTCTTCATCAGTTTTTCAAAATTGATATTTTGAAGAGGAGGAGAGGCTCGTACTTTATCTCGAATGGCTGATTTGAGATTATCCATCCATAATTTTGGGTTTAAACAAATATCCAATCTATTCCGAATTTGACTTGGATAACTGTCAATATAAACTTATCTACCCAAACGATTGTCCATTAGCAAACTGCTCTTATCATATTCTTTACTAAAGTTTTCTCATTTTTGAATTAAGCAGATTTTAAACAAATTATCTCAAAGTATTATTATCTTTATCTCTATCTTTATCTATGTATTGGTCTAATATATTTTAACATGCTTTCTTTCAATCGACTCCTATATTTTGAATCTCAATCTAAACTCTAATACACGACAAATTTTTTGGCCGACGTGTCATTGGACTGATGCTTATTGATCGAATATGAGCCATGTGGCATAGTTTTGTCAAGTGGCAAACATGTGACCCATTTTTATGCACCACATGGCCGACTTCGTTAAAGAGTTTTACAATTTGAACTTTTAGAAATATATATTTTATCCAGAAAAAAAAATGTATGTATGTATGTATGTATGTATGTATGTATGTATATACACATTGTGGGTCAAGTAGTAATTTCGCGGTGAGAACAGGAAGTAATTGGCGTCCATGCAAAAGAGGAGGAGGAGTCGGCCGCGGAACCACGTGACCGGGGGCGCGGGCGGCACGTGCCGAGAATGTGGGAAACCATCCACCGGGAGACGTGACCCCCCTACGTCCGCTCCTGGTTTGTGGGAAGCAGCCCAAAACCGCCGTCGGCGATACCGGTTGCCGGTTTCCGGTTTTTTCCATCTTTTCTATGGCGGTGGGGCACGTTGTTTTCTGGTTGGTTGGAGAGCAAGAAAGAAAAAAAAAAGGTGATTAGCATTAAGATTTGGATTAAGAAGCCCACCAAGTTGGATTAGTTTAGTGATTATGTCGTACGTAGATTCGATTTTTGCATGACCATTTGGCTCGTGCCTTTTTTATATTTTGTAAATAATTCCAAGATTTTCAATCTCGTACATTGATATTAGGTCTATTCTTTCTTTTTTTCATTAATGTTTTATTATATATTTTCTGCAACAATGTGTGCACATGATCTTCATCGACAGCATCTCCATTGATTTCTTAGATATAAAGCATAGCTTAGGAAAACACTAAGGATATTTGATTCCCACCTTGGAACCTGAAATCCAATCTGTCTTAATAGGATCGATTCCCAATTTGTGGAACTGGACCGATTCCAAGGTCAATCTCGCAACTAGTGATTTTTTCTCTTTTATTCCTTACAATTGGGAGTTTCCTAACATTAAAAGAAATGAGCATTATTTTCATTTTATTCATTAAATAAATGTTTACGTGATTAGGGGTACGATCAACTAGATTTTGTAGGTACTCTATTTCATGGTGTCATACCAATTTGTTAAATAATAATAGAATATATATATGGATAGGCGAAATAATGAACAAATGCATAGGGCTTGTTTCATTACTCTATTTCGTTAAAAATTGAAACATAATTTACCAATTAGGGTTTGTTTTTGAATAAGATAAAAATAAAATTTAAGTAATATGGACTGGTCCATCGGTTGGGTCCAGTCCCTTATGTGAACCGGCAACCACCCAAAACCAATCAATTCAGACTCATTCACACTAGCAATGGTTTAAATTATCAAATTAGTCCTATATCTATTGTGCAAATATTACTTAAATAATAAACTTTTCAATTTTGTCAAATTAATTATAAACTTTTGTGTAATATTCAAATGAAGTCCTTCTGGTCAGTTTTTGCCCAAAAATTGCTGACTTAATCATCTAATCATCACTAATCATCTTACATGACATTCCACTATATTAATAATTTTTAGCAAAAATTGATTGAAATGATTACACGAGAATTTCACGAAAGAAGATTAACTTGATAAAATTGAGAAGTTTATGACTACATTAATATTTGTGTAATATATTTAATATTGATTGGACAACTTCCCCTAAAAATGGTTATACTAGAAATCTTATTTTCACCGACTTTTTATAGTGATCTTTAGCCAATAATACGGATATAGCAACCTTACCATCAGGTAAATGTTTTACGTGACTCTTAAAACAAAATAGTTAGCGCAACTCTTAATGCAAATTCCAAGTTTTTATTTGATGGATTCCTTCGATTTTTGGTTTATGCGAAAGAGACCATGTGTTTCGACATGTGCACGCATGAACGACGTGTTCGGTGTTCAAAACCTAGGCACCAACCCATAGTTTCTAGGAGCCACAATATGCACCACTACTCCATTCTAGCGTCATCATAAAGATTTCGCACATGTTATTGATGTTCAGTTTGAATTATAATTACTAACTTCGTTCTTAAGTATCCGAACCTTTTCGCCGCTTTATAAACATGACGGAGTGCTTTCATCTATAGTACAATGAACACAAAAAAGAGATGGATGAAAAGGGCGATGGGTAGGTTCTCATTGCCAAATCTTCATGTTCTTATTATCGACGGATCTCACGGATCTCTTAACGTCATGATTCTATAGTAAATTATTTACAGATTCATTCGCAAATTTGTTTGAATCATCAAGAAATTTAGAGCTTAAAATTAGAGGTCTTTTGAGTGTTTCACCAGTCTTTAGACTTCATATAGCTAGGCCATCACGTTTGTACCATTGGATTAGATATTGACCCAATAAAGGCGGATATCTGCATGATATATTATGTGTGTATGGAAATAGTAGCAAAAGAAATTTAAAAATCCTGTTCATTTTTTGCACCTACTCTATTTTTATCTTCTTTGTTTCAAAACAACTATCTTAGTATTAAAAAACTCTATAAGGAGAGAGAATATGCAAAGTGAAATTAGGATGAAAGGTCCGAGTTACATATGTGTGTGTGTGTGTGTGTGTATAGGCAAGAACATCAAATGTCACTTCAAATTGTTTTTCTTAATTTTACAGAACAACCACTTGCAAGTATTTTAATTTTAATGGAAAATTCAAACGATGAAAAAGTTTCCTTTTTACCGACATTAAACTTGCGCCGTACACTGGATTCACTATCTTATTCTTTTTGGGGAATCTAGGGCTGACCCACTAATCGTCAAGTTGTGGGACTCTCAACATATATAATTATTACTTTTTTAAGGCAAATGACCCACTAATCTTACAATTTTGGAATTTTGCCCCCACACATGAATATTTTAATTTTGACCAAGTCTAGACCTTTTTGTTACCAAGTTGCCTTCGGTGCAGCCGCCACATTTTCGTCTGCTTTTCAATGGCTATTTTAAGGAATGATATTACGATGCTCTCTCTAATTTGTTGAACTTTGCTTCTTTACCGAAATTTCTAAATTTTGTAATAAGAAAAAAGGCATATAAACGACAGTCGAGACGTGTTTCACTGTTCATCGTGGCTTTTGCCACTTTAGGGCCATGTAAATGGTAAGGTGGCGCCGCTTCCCGCCCCACCTCCAATTTGCTCCTTTTATTTTATTTTATTTTATTTTCCAACGATAATCTTGTTTTGTGTTTCTTGAATCTCCCAAAGTTTTATCAAGGTTTAAGACAAACTAATCTCGATTACTAATCAACTTGTTCTTTTTATGGACGTTGATTCCGGTGATTAGACTAACTAAATGCATCATTCGACTTTTCCCTTGAAAAAGTGAATCTGAAGATGTGATAAGTAAGGTTATGCAATCAGACTGGTTATAACCGGTAGATAGACCGGATCACCTTAAAAATTCATCCGGTTTCAGGTTTCAAATTTTTTCTCTTGCTATTCTTCTCTCTCTTTCTCTCTCTTCCCGTTTCAAATTTTTCTCTTGCTATTCTCTCTCTCTCTTTCTCTCTTTCCTCACTTGTTTGGGTTGTCATTCTCAATTCGCCTTCACTTAGACTATCATTCAATAATTAAGTATGTTATTTGTTTTGTTTTCGTACAGTTATGTTTTATTTTATGTTTTTTGAACTTTTTATTATTTATAATTGTACATGGTTATGTGTTCATCTTATGGATTGTTGCTTTTGGCAAGTAAGAGGTTTCTATTGTTCATCTTGACTTTGAACCGCTTTGTTGCTCATATAATTTTAATGTAAAAAATAAACCAAAAAAGGGAAAAAAAAAATGAAAATTAGATTTTTAGGTAGACCTTGAACCAGACCAAAAAAAGGGGGTAGATTCTAACGGCAAACAAGGTACATTTCAGGTTTAACATGGCAAGTTCTAAATTTCAGATTTAGAATCTATCCACCCTTCAACCAATCACCTCTTTCCTTTTTTTTTTTTTTTTGTTCATAAGTGTTTCTTTCCTTTAAAGAAGGGAAATTAGTCATTTTTAGTCTTGGTTCCTTCCCATGTTCTAAAATTGCATTGCTCAATTGCGGAATGCAAATTGATGAAATTGCGAAACTAGAGGCCGGTTTTATGTATTTTTCCATCTATTCATTTGTCTTTAGTCTCAGCTACTTTGGACCCATTCATTCGAAATTTTGAAATGGACCCTCTTAGAGCCCTTTTAGCGACTCCATCTTCCTACATGAATTTGAAGTCTTCATCAGAAACAAATGGTAGCTTGGAGCCTTGGGTGAGCCTCTTCACCTTACACATTGAAGAACATGATCCTTTTCATTCTTTTGAACTGCAGATCTTGTGAGCTGAAATTCAGAAGGGCCGGCCACCGGATACGAATAAGATAGTTTTGGGTCCAATTTCAGTACCATTTCTACGTTAGACGCCACCAACTTGTGAGAATTGCATGCCAGTACTTCTGCGAGTCAGAAAAGAGCCCGTTAATGTCCTGTCGACATGATGACACAATCATACAACCAAGACACAGTCTACTCGAACCATGACATGAAATGTGAAGCAGTTGCTAACAACTTGTGAAGATGCTCAGCAAAAAGAACATTATCAGGTTGTCTACCACTGCACAAAAGAATGTAAGGTATAGCGTTGCTCCTTAATAGCTTTCGAATCGTTGAGATAAACCGTTCAGCACTCATTTTCTCAAAAGAATCACCGTATCGGAATAATCTTTCCTTTTGAAATCCAATCCCGACGACCATTTCAATTTTTTTCTTTTTTGGTATTGAATCAACCATCACATATGCCCTTTTAGAGTAATGAAGGCGATGACGGTATACAAAGATTGCAAAACCGAAACTCCTTTAAAGCAGTGATTAAACAATACAAATGACGACCTACCGATGCAGTTACCTTCACCAAGACTACTAAAAGCAAGTTCACTCGCGGAGGGAATGGTGAGACAAGCGCTGAATTGGTAAGATCTTCCCTGCGCTGCTCTGAAGATGGGGAGAAATGCACAGCGGATAAGATATGGAAGGCATACTTTTCCAAAGCACGTGTATCGACGAAAATAGATCTACTTCAGAAGAAGCGTGAAAAGTGGGTACCATCAGAATCAATCAGACCTTGTAACTTCAAAATCGTCTTGACGCCGATCTAACACCTCAAGCACCATAATGAAGTTTTACCACGTCTCACAAAAGAGTAGGAAGTTATGCCGCAAAATAAGCCAGGATCAATCAGAAAATATCCACAAATTTACATCCAGACCCAAAATCATGGACTGTACAGCACATCTAATGGATGATTTCTGAATCTCAGAAATCTCGTCTCTTAGGAATCCTCTCCCTATATTACATAAGAACTCTCTCACTAATTCAGTACCTGCTGCAAGAACAGATACTCGATGGCTATTTTCTTGTTCAATCAACCTACTTACACAGATTACTGAAATGCTAACTGCCGACTAGAACAGATGGTATTTACAACCCTAAAAGGTACTAAAAGGTACTCGAATTCTCTGCTTCCAAAATATTTCGAAACTCTCGCTCGTACTCGTCTGCTTGACTATGTGAAGTATGCCCTGCATTAAGCTCCTTTCTATGTACAGTTTCTTCAGTGGAGTTATGCAACAGCAGGAATGCTAGAATTTTTGCTATCCCTGTTAAGACAATCAAAACCTTCTACTCTAACAGCTGCAGGTTTGAGCCCAAACTTCATCCTCGCACACCCTTTGCGTGCAGAAGTTGATGGAGATGGTAAACCTGATGGTGACATAGCTGGCAACGCCATAATTGGAGTAATCTTTTCATCCCTAAAGCGGGCATCCTGTACTAAAGGATTCTCAGCCCTTCTCGGTGGAGATCCCGCAAAAAATGGGGGTGGTGTCGAAGCAATTGGCAGTGGAGACTGCGGCTCCAACTCATAATCCTCCTGCAATAGATAAATTCTTCTTTAATGTGATGGGCTAATGAAAAAAAAAATGATTCTGAGGACTAAATATTAATGCATAGATGGACAAACATTAGATTTAACCTAAAAAGATGTGTTCGGCCAGATCAATTATTAACAATTCCTTAATGTTTCAATTGAGCAGCTGTTTTCAAGTTATTCTTAGTCCTCTTTTTTGCCAGAGAACGCTTGACTAGATCCACTTAACAAAACAATATGGACTAGGACACTGCGTTTGAAGCAAACTAGCCGAACGAACTGATTCATACTTCCAAAGAACCAAAACATTTAATGAAACTGAATTCGGACGTTGACTATTAGGCGACAATAGTCTGAGCCAGAATTCCAGCCAGTTCAGACAGGATCAGATGTGGACTGATGAGACAGATCCAACTACCTTCTTAAGGATGAGGTCCAGAAGCTCTGCCGCGGCTTTCGACCTGGAAATCTCAGATCGATGGCTGTTCATCAGAAACCTCAGTGTTATTTCCAAAGCCCAAACGCTAAAATCATTTCATCCAAAACACAAGACGAAGAATTACCTTATCTGAGACCTCAAGGGGTTGTTGGACAAAACCCCGACCCGGCGAGGCTTCGGACAAACAACCGATTCCCTCCGGTCAGAGACGGAGACGAATCCCCTCATCTCCTCAAAGGCGGCAACAAAGGCGTTCTGCTCAACACTCCGGAAATGATCCATCTCCTGAAACCGCTGTAGTCCGCAGTAGAACGCCTAAACACATCCAAAAACACCAAAATCAACACGCGCAGCTGAAAACCTAGACAAGATCTGGCCGAAGAGGCCAGTCTAGTTGAAACGATTCGCTCAAAATCGCCGGTCAATCCTTCTAAACCCCGAAAAACAAGATAACTGCGAAATTCCTCTCTCGATACCGCCAGATCGGAGCAAACACCTGGAGAAAAACAGGTCTCTCCCCCAGCGCTCCACACCGGGCGGACCGGAACGGCAAAAATAGAAGGACGCGCGGCTCAAACCGAGCTGGAAACCGACGTCTCCACAGTCCAAACCGCACACAGACCGTACGCAAAGCGACGTCAACACGCAAGCTCTCTCCTCGCGGAAGCAGCTCAAGCGACGCCGTCCGAGCTCTGAACCTCAAGAATCCGAGGCGGAAGCGACGGATCCGGCGCGGAATCGCGAGCCGCCGTAGCTCAGCCGGCGACGACGCGCGCCGGACGCGCGAGGACCGTCGCCGGCGGCGAGATCGAGGTCGAGGTCGAGGTCGAGATCTAGAGAGAGACAGAGCTAGAGAGAGAAAGAGAGAGGGGAATACCTCAAAAGATCCGCCGAGGGAAGCACAGGGAGGGAGACGCGCCGCGGGGAGAGAGGGGGAAGCTCTTCACAGCTCGCCAGGGCCTTTAACGCGAATTTATCAAAGGCAGAGATTAGGTGAGGCCGGGAGGTGGGAACGCGCCCGGGACGGCGTCGTTTACTGCAGCCGTCGCGGGGCCCTCCCCTGGAAAAAAAAAAATCCAGTTTTCTTTTTTTAATTATTTAATTTAATTTAATTTTTTTCTTCCTTTTGGGCATGATGAGTGAGAGAGCGAAAGCTACTTCGGCCCCCCACTTTGATTTTTCAATCCCACCTTGGGGTTCGACGAAGGTGGCTCGGATTTTTTTTGGGGTGTTGCCATTATCTTCCTCGAAGGAAATAATTCTAAACCACAGATTATCTTATTCCCCACTTCGGTCCACACACCTTTTTCTCGTCTAATTACGCAAGTATATCTCCTAATTAAGGAAACGTGATTTTTGCCGGTATTTCCGGCCGTGGACTCACTTCCCTCCCGGACTTTTCTCTCTCTCTCGTATTTATTAATTTAAAAACCCATATTCCATGTATAAAATATGACATCGTAGTAGCCATTCGATTCTCTGAGTCTAGGGTTTATGGTTCATTTAGGCCATGTTTGTCTAATTGTGTTTCTGTTCCATGAAACAAAATTATTTTGTTTCGCGGAATAAAAAATGAACAAAAACGCGTTTATTTACACTTTTGTTATTGGGAATAAAAAATCTATTTTTTATTCCCGTAATATTGAAAACGAAACAAGAAGTATAAAAAATTTGTTTTTTATTTTCGGAACAATTCCGAAACACACTTATTTTTTTTCTCATTTTTTTATTATTTTTTATTCTTTTTTTCGGCCGGTTATTGGCCTTGGTCATGGCCGACAACCTCACCAGAGTGTCGCCGTGGCTGAGCGAAGGCCACCAATCGCCAGCCATGGCTGAGGCCGGCAACCAACCAAAAGGAAGAAAAAAAAAAAAAAAAGAAAAAAAAAGAAAAAAAAAATAAAATAAAAATATTAAAAAATTAAAAAAAAAAATTATACAAATTTACCAAATATGTATTTACATTCTTTTTTTTATTTTATGAACAAAAATTTTGTACGATTCTAAAACGTATTATTCTATTAAAAAATTGTTCCTCGAAATATAAATAGTTTTTTCTATTTTTTATTTCCTAATAATTTTTTAATAGAAATGTTCTAAACGTAGCGCGACAAAGGTTTTACTCTTGAGTTTTTGCCTTGCACATGGCAAAATTGTGCATATGCCCTCGTCAAAAGGAATTTTTAAAAATCACACCATGAGGAAAAGTGGGAATGAGATAATTTAAAATCTAAAAAATAGCACTTTGGATTATATACCGTAGAAAATTTGTATGAAAATGAAACTACCGCAATATAAATTTTAAGAACATAACAAGGAAAGTAGAGCGGAAAAGGTAAAAGAAATTGGGGTTTTTTTTTTTTTCCTCCACCCTTCAAACATAGAAGGAAGAAGTGAGGGATTCGAATCGAATCTTACTCGGGGAGTTAAGGTGAGAACGATTTAGTTTTAAGTGTGGGTTTAACTCATATCCTATTAGGAGGTAAAGTTAGAGAGTTAGAGTATGAGTAAGTATTAGAATATGAAATTGGTAAAGTAACAAAAATAGCACTACTCGTGCATCGGAAAAAAGATATGAAAAACCTTTACTTTTTGAAATTGGGGTTGAAAGTAACAAAAATAGCACTACTTGTGCACATATACGGAAATAAAGATACGTTTCGATTTTCCCTTTTCTCTTCTCTTCCGCGATTTTTTTAGAACAAATTTATCAAACGACAACTTTTACTTTTTGGTTCTTACCTACGTAGTATTATTGTATCTTAAAAATCGCACCGTGAGGGAAAAGAGAATGAAGTGAGATGATTTAAAATCTAAAATTACCGCTTTGGATTATATACCATAGAAAATTTGTACGAAACCGAAACTGCCGCAAATGAAATTATATATAATAGATATAATTTAGTCAATCTACGTGATGTTTTGGAGCACGCTTTCAAAGATTCTGGAGGCTTAGAATGGTAAAAAGGATCTTTGAAGAGTCGCACGCTCTGAATTAGTAAAATTCCACGTAAAACAAAAATCACAAGTGGCGAAAAGTATCTTACTGATTATTATATTTATTATATACAATGAATAAAGCGGCAAATTGAGATAAGATATATTATTTAAGTCGGGGAAAAGGAGGGTCGGCCAATTAACACCCCAAGTTGAACAGGAGGTCGGCAATCGGAGCCTTTGACTTGGACCAAACACGTCACGTCGAGTGCGACGGACGGAGCCACTTAAGCACGTTCGGACAGGACAAGACCGGGTCCCGCCCCCCTCACTCGCTTTCGAAGCTGGCTTCCAACACATCCCCCCAAGTTTCAACTTTGACATTTCCTCGAAATTGACAATTGGGACATCTAACCCATGAAATTAAAAAAAATAGTAAATTTGGATCTGGTGTCGTGACCATCTTGCTCGCTCGTGATATTTTAGCAGCGTAATTTGCGATTACGGAAGGAGCAAGTACACGCGACGATTTCAGACGGGGCACGTAATTGCGAAGGATGGAAATGGAAACGAAAATTTGTTTGATAACGATTACTTGAGAATCGATGATCGCTCGATATTAATACTCTCTTACCATGCATTAAAATAGTAACACTGGATATATTTGACGACAGATTGAGCATCTGTTTGATAATTTCTAACGCTGGGTATATTTTTGTTTAAATAAAAAATTGGACGTAAAAAAGAAAAAAACAACAACAGCATCAACTCATTTAAACAGTCGTACAATGAAATCTCATAGTTTTAACTCAATAAATACTTCTTCTTTACTTACCCAGTTAGGGCTCTCTCTCTCTCTCTCTCTCTCTCTCTCTCTCTCAACTTGGTTGAATCTTTGGAGTCAATATTAGTTATGATTATTCAACAAACTTAATCTCATTAAATGTTGAATTTTTTAAAAACATGCGTCATCGACAGACTTTTATGTTGATATATTCTTATTTATTTTGCGTGAAAAACCAAATCTTCGTCGATCAGTAAGTCATTTAACAATAGCATGAAGTGATTAGAACAACTATTGCGGAGATAGCAACACTAGGTATGTTTGATAACACGTCGCGTATTGATAGCAACACTAAATATGTTTGATAACACGCCATGCACTAAGAAAGTAAACTCTTCAGCATCAAATGTTATTACGTGTGTTCGATAATCTCTAACTACAAATAACTTCATAAATTGTTTAATCAAAAGTTTTTTTTTTTTTTTGATACCCAAGAACCCCGTCGGCTTATGCTGGCAGATAAACCTTGGAGTGACGTTAGTGGAGGATCCACCACTCCGGCATCACGCTTAAGACGCCGATGCTTCCACTGGGGTTTGACCCCCTCACTTTTCCCCTAAGGCAAATGATTCTTATCCAGCGGAGCCACCAAAGCCGATGGTTGTTTAATCAAAAGTTAGAGTTGACTTTTTCTATAAAATCAAAAATACAACATCGGGAAGTCTGGTAATAATACGCAATGTTTGGTAATAATACATGCAAAATTCAGAATAGATTCAGTTTTTCAACAAATATGAAATGACGAGTAATGTTGGAGGATTTGGACAACATGCTTGCTATAATATTTTATTATCTTCCTCGCTTACTGCATCAAGCGACTTGATTATTTACAATAAAGAGGATCAACTTACTTACACAATTTGTTACATGATAAAATGTTCAACAAAGAATATCATGATAATATGTGCTAATTACCCAATAGATTTAGTTTCTCAACAAACATGGAATAGCAAGTGTTATGGGATGATTTGGATGACAGACTTCCTACGATGTTTTATTACCTTCCTTACTTGGCGCATCAAATGACTTGATTTTTCTTTGCAAAGATGATCGACTTATTTAGGTAATCTATTACATGATAAAATGTATAATTGGAACTAAAACCTCATCGGTTATATATAGTGAAAACCTTCCAACGATTTTCATTCATCAATATTCAACAAAGAGACTTAACGAAATCATTATATTTATTTTGAAAAGGCGCAATGAAGATATTCGTATTTTCTGGTTGGAGTACGATCTAATTTTTGATGAATTAAAAGGTGGGTCCACGCGAGATGCGTATAATTTTTGATGAATTAAAAGGTCAATCGTAGGCGATCGAGGCGACGGAACGGGTCGTACCAGATCACGTCCATCTGTCCGGACGGGGCAACATCCGCAATTGACGCTGACGCTCCACCCCCAGTCCCACCACCACCTCCGCAAAGGCAACGTGCAAGGAAACCCAACATCGGGTGGGCCCCACCCACCGATCTGGGCGGTGATCGGGACACCTGTCCACACGATCTGGGGCTCCACTTCCGGGGGCAGTATTATACGGGAGGACCAATGGGAATGCGGGAGGAAGAGGCAGGACATGTGCACCTCGTGTTTTGGGATGGCCGAGGAAGAAAGGCGGCCTCCTTGGATTCTTGCTAAGGCCAGATGCCCTGTGGCTATTAGTCGCCTCACGATTAAAGAAAAAAAATATCTCCAATATGATAATGCTGGTTACGTCCGTTTGTTACGTTCGATAAAATAAATTTTACTCATTTAAAAAATTATTTAAAAAACCCAGCCAAATTTCGTGAACTGAATGAGGTAGATTTGATTATATCGGGAACGTAAATAGCACATTTATAATGCTAATTATGCTGATAATGATTTGTTAGATTGATGAATTGATTAGTGTGGTCGTTTTTCTTGTTACCAATTAATTGGAAGGCTCGTTTCATGATCCATTTCTTCACTTGGTATATGATTGTAGCATATCAATCTTGGCATACTGACTTTACTCAACATCTGATGTGATTGAAACTATTATCTTGCACACAAATGGGTTTTTGTTCATGTTTACATCTTGATTTTTATCAAAGTTTTTTTTGTCAAAAAAAAATTGTATTCATTACTTCAAAATATATATAAGAAATATGTAGTTTTTATGACAAAGTAAATTGAAATAGAGCAAGGATATTAAAAAGTAAAGCCAACTTTAGAAAATAAGGATGATCAATTGAGTAATGGCAAAATTAAGCATACACTCATTCCACAAGAACGAATTTATAATCGATGACTGATTAATGAATATCGTGTTTCTGTAAATGATAAATACATATTGAAAATTCCATCTCTAATAACTATAACATTGCCAGTTGGTGATATTCACCAACACCATCACAAAAATAGCTCGAACAATTACAAATCTAACATATGAATGAGCAAATCTTCATGATTGAATGAGACATCAAAGCTCCTACTATTATCATTGAAGCTGAAGGCAGATAACCCATATATGAATAGAGTGGAGGGGTATCTAATCCCCAAAATTATATTTATTAAATTTCCATATCTAGATTCAGAGATTATAACACACGGATCTTGAAACGAAAGAGTTCAAAACTCTCAAATTGAGAACTAAATTGGGAGAAGAGACCTCTCGGGTCTAGATTGGGAGAAAATAAAAAGCAAGAAAAGAACAATAAAAAGCAAACAAAAACAACAAAAGAGGAAGGGGAGGAGTAACTCGAATCCTCTCCCATAGTTGAAAGTTGAAGAAGGCGATGAGAAGAGAGAGAGAGAGAGAGAGAGAGAGAGAGAGAGAGAGAGAGAGAGACTTTTTGGTTAATTCTCACCAAGGTTGACGTACGAAAATTTGGTAAAAAATCAATATTCGATGGTTTTAGCATGATAAGTCTTTTTTAGACACTGACGAGCCTATAATAGACTTTTGTTGATACAATTTGGCATTTAAGCCAAAATAATAAACAAAAGAAATACGGACAAGACAAGATTTGTTTGGCGAATCAAATATAAGATCCAAGCTAAGTCATTCCCAAAATTCACATGGCCGTCCATTTGACCACGGGTTGATTTTAGTAACCGAACAAATCGCCACCAATGACGCAATAGATGGAGCTAGTAAAAGCCATTTTCTCCCTTAAACGCTTGATTTCTAATGCAATTCTACGAAAGATTGCACTATGATTCGTAGAGATTCCTTACAAAAAATTTATAAATCTTGATTCATGAAGTTGCCTGACATGTATTTGTTAGGCCCTGGAGGTTTGATTGTCACTTTAAGTAATATTCGGATATTTATGACGTCAAAATTGACTGGGGCTTCAGATTGCATCGCTGTCGTTTGTTGTTGTGGGGGAATATGATCCGTAGACAGACCAATGATCTGATCTTGTGGACTTAAATGATTTCACGTGGAAGACATTGTTTGGTTGGCAAAAGAATACGATGCTTTCATTTTCCTTTGAAGGACGAGACGGGGCTCCTTTCTATTATGTCTGTTTTTCACTATTTTCATTTCTAAGAAGAATTCCAATTTTCTTTATTAAAGATGCTTCTGGAAAGTATTTTATTGAATTATCAAATATCGCTAAATTATAAGGTTTATACATTTCTTTTATACATGTGGTACCTATCCACTTATTAGTTTTTAAGCATTTGGATTTGATATTCTACCATAATTCCTACATTTCTAGCCCTTTTCTTAGATCAAAGTTCATCATACATGCGAAGTGAAGTGTAATTAAGTATTCATATAATAATTTAAGTGTAGTAGTGGAATCAATGTCACGAAATTTTTTCGTGTTATGTGCAATCACCGTTTTGATAGAAATGAAAATTAAGAATGTTCATGAAGTGTTTTGAATGTATTCATTAGTGTTATGTCCACTATGGCATATTTACCAAAACTCTCCCATGTCCCTCTAAACATATTTTCTTCTCTGGTTTGATAGGATCTTATGAAAAAATGTAGTTCAGTTAGATAGAAATGTAATAATCCTAGAATTCTTGAATGTCTCTATACCGTGAACTAAATATCTGGGTAGTTTGCAACTAAGAGGCAGTCCCTGAAGGGTTTGAACAAAAGTTCGCCTACTGTGGGATAATATATTTGCTGCATGTTAACCTGGTTTTCCTTGATTCTAAGTATAGATCCCCTTATTGGTATTAGAGCAATAAAAACAAAAAAAGCCAAACTCGTACTAATGTGACGCATTTACTTTGAGTTTTTCTTATACACGAGTACCAATTTAGGATTTTTGGTGTAACTATCTTGCACGGATATAAGTTCTGGATTTCCTATATCACAAAAAAATCTTTAACTAAATGTGTCACACAAGTACAAGTCTAAGGTTTTTTTCTATCACAATATAGTATAATATAAAAGTGTCATAGTGAGCATAGTTTAAGATTCTTTGGAGCTTTGTTTCCATTCCCTAGGTTTTTCCTTTTGTACATTGAAAGCATTTTTGAGAGCATATGAAGTGATAGATTCACTTATTATCTACTATGATTAGCACAAGTTGCTTGAATGGAGAGCATCCAAAATTCTAATGGATAGGTTGAGCGACAATTCTGGCTTAGAAAGCAAAATAAAGGAGTGACCAACAAGATGTTGGCCAAAAGAATTTACTCTTTTCGTCATGGTCTGGGTTCAAGTTGAGAGAAAAATTCTAAATTCCATTATACTAATGAGAGTAGCATAGATCGTTAGAGAGATGGATTAGTTGAGGTCCTCAGTATTTAGGGTGCATTTATTTAGGGGAAAACTTCATAAAAAAGAAAATTACTTTTAGGGAAATCATTTTTAGGAAAATGGTTGGCTTTTCTTTGTTGGGTGATTTCATTTGGAAAATGATTTCAATATCATGACTTTATCTCAAACAAAAAAAAAAATTTCTTAAATATATTTGTTTTTTTATTTTGTTTTCTTTCTTTCTCCTTTTTCCCCCTCTGCCAGTCACCAAGCCTCGACGATAAATGTGATAGGCCATTGGCACCATTGCTAAGGCCTGATCTAGGCCAACCTAGCTGGCCTTGAGCAAGGTTAAACCTCCATGATTTGGCGAGACTCTCGGCGAGATTGATTGGGGCCAACTAGCTCAAGTCTCGCTTGAGGTTTGGTGACTGGCGAAGGAGGAAGAAGGAAAATAAAAAAAAAAAGTAAAAAAATAAAAAATTGGATTTTTATATAAAGAAAAAAAATTAAATATTAAAAAATTAAGAGGAATGATTCTGGAAAGTGTTTTCACTTTCTTAGATTTATGAATTCGCTTTCGTAATTTATGCATGTATATTTTCCTTAATCGAAAAGTGTTTCTAATTTTTTTTTTTGGTCAAAAAGTGTTTCTGGTCGACTAATTAGCAGACCAAATGGGTAAAAAAATTTGGAAAACTAATTTAGGGAAAACATTTTCTCTCAAACAGACGCACTCCTAATTCGAATACTGGGCAAATCATAAGAAAGAAATAAAAAAGAAAAATATTAAAACAAAGTTGAATTCCCCTTCTCCTCCTCCTCTATTTGGCTAAACGACGTCACTTAGACAACATCGGTCCATGGACACAAGTTGTAAAGGATCTTCCGCCTGACTTGTGCATCAGTAAGTATCCCATACAACATAACATAAACTGACTTGTGCAGGCTCTTACGAAACACAAGCGAGGTCGTTCAACCCCCAATCAAACCATAGTCCGGCTCAGAGAAAGATCGAATTTGGCTGTAACGACATTGATTCCATTACTACGGTTAAAATTATAATTTCTATCGACCGACCTTCTACACAATAAGCTTTCGCTTGCTTCTTGTGATTTGAATGGAACAATCATTTGCGTCCCGTAATTCCACAAAAAAAAAAAAAAAATCTCGTCTTTCTCCTCCTTCCACCTCTAATGATGGGCAATGGAACAACCATTGGCGATCTCCACAACTTCAGTGACTACATCCTCGGGTGATCCCAGCGTCACTAACCCGATAGTGGTACTTCAGACGACGGCATTGGCGGCGGTGGCGGCGGCGGGGCAGGGAAAGGCGGGATAGCGGAGAGATTTCACAGAGTGGCTGGACATCCGGGGCAAACTAAACAAAGCGAATTATTGCCCTCCCACTCAAATCCAAATCAACAGTAGACCGCACTCTACGAAATGGAGTGCTATCATCTTCCTTTCGAGTGCCTTGCTTGCAACCACCACTCTACGAAATGGACCGCAAAGCGAGGGGGGGGAGGGGAACCACCGCCCACCACTCGTCTTCTCTCCTCTCGTTTGGAGGTTTCGAACGTGCCCAAATGGGAAGCGGACGTGTCCAACTTCGACACCCATCGCTGGGAACAAAAACCAATCCCGCTCAAGAGTCAAGACCAGAGAAAAAAGGGAAACTTTCCAGCCCGGCAATGCCATGGACGCTCAATTCGGGAATATATAATCTTCTTCATTTTTAATGGACCCAAGACGAAAAAGAGAACGCAGACCCACGCAGACCCGAGATTCCGCCGAGTCCCCATCGCCCACCATCTGGAAGCCGCGAAGATTTCTGGTAGTCTCTCTGGCTCCTTCGTCCCACTTTCTCTCCCTCTCCTCTCTTTCGTCATCTCTGACCTCTGACCCAACAAAATTCTTATTCAAATTCCACACGGCCTCCATGCCCGTGATGTAAAAAGTTGTGGGGGCCGCCACCCTCAACAAGGTACACCCTTCTCTTTCCGCGCCGGCCGTTGATCGCCTCTTCTCTCGCTTCCGTGGCGTAAAAGGTGAAGCCTTTTTGAGGGGGAGGAGTAGAGGTGAGGGAGAGAGGGAGTGGGCAGAGCGGCGATGGGGAAGCCGGTGAGGTTCGAGGAGGTGGGGCCGGAGGTGCGGAAGATTCTGGACGCGGACATGGACGAGGCGCCGGCGAGGAGGCGAGCCCGCGACGCCTTTAAGGATGTCCAGCTCGGGATCGATCACATTCTCTTCAAGGTAAGCGCTGCCTCTGTTGTTGTCGGCGTTGTGTTTTGTGATATCGGGATTCAGATAATGTCCGTGCCTTGTTGCTTTCACGCATTTATTGGGCGATCGCAGAGTTAGGTGCTCCGGCGTTGATTGATGTTTCGGATGTTTTTTTTCTCGATTTCGGATGTTTTCATACGTGGTAATCGAATTTCCCATCACAAAGTACTGGTTCTTCTTGGTGAAGGGCAGGAAAAATGGTGCGGTAATATGGAGAATTTACTAATCCAATGATGCTAGGCATGGAATCCTGAGAAAGATTCTTTCTTTTCTATCTGTTTTGTAGTTGCTTCCAAGAATTCAAGGTCATCCGTATTGGCCTCATGTTTGCGTCTAATCCTGAGAAAGATTCTTTCTTTTCTATCTGTTTTGTTAGTTGCTTCCAAGAATTCAACGTCATCCGTGTTGGCCTCATGTTTGCGTCTGTTCTGTACTTTGTTGCATTGACCAAACATAAACTTAGCAAAGCATGCTACCCACATTAATTTGTCTCACGGTCCCCTGCCTTTGACTGAACTTAAGAGCACTTTGCCATTTATCTTAGTTGGCGTTGGGTGAGACTGCTGTGAACTTGCTGTTCCCTGGGACTCTTGTTTGGGATTACTATTATCATTATGTTGCCATGTTTTGTTCACTCTTTTATTTGTCATGCAATTTTCCACTACTGCCGACGTTGTAATTACAGAGTCGAGTTATTGATCAGGGGACAGCTGATTTATTTGTGTTTTCTCTTGTCGCAGACACCGGACGAAGGGTTGAAAATAGAGGAGGTAATGATAAACCTTATGGCCTATATTGGGTACTCCAGTTACCTATTGGGAGGCCTTCATCTACTTGAGGATACTCATTGCAAAACTTAAGCACTCACTGGTTCTTAGGGCCATCTTTCTTTGGTGTGGCTCCCATTATTCATTGGAGCAACCTATTGCATATACCCATCCAAGCCTATTGATTAATGTGTATCTTGTTATGCAAATGAAGAAGTGGTTTATCAGTTTGGTCCCACACTGAAATGCGACATCGATCTTCTTATGGTGCTATTGCTAGTTGAACTGAATTTGCAGAGACTCTATTTAAAGACACAAAACACACCTTAATGTATGTGCAACTACACAGAGAATGCCATCAAGAAATATAGGACTGAGTAAAAGGGCAGATTTCTTCTTTTTACTTCTTGACCATTTTAATTATTAGCAGAAGTGGCTCAGTTAAGGAGTTGTCTGATAGGGGCTCTTCATGTTGCTTTTTATCCCCAAAGAAAGTTGTCTTTTGGACATATCTCAGCACAAGGAAGTTAATCAGTTCATGTCCTTTGATTCAGAAATATGAGGTGAATTCCAGAGGAGTGGAGATCTTCACAAAAAGTTGGCTTCCAGGCACATCTCAGCTCAAAGCAGTTGTTTGCTATTGCCATGGTTATGGAGACACCTGCACTTTTTTCTTTGAAGGCATGTATTTCCTGTACAGTGGAAGCAATCGACTTTGTCTGATGACTCCTCTGATACATGCAAATGAAATAGTCAATACACTTTTTTGCAGGAATTGCGAGGAAATTGGCATCAGAAGGATATGGTGTATTTGCCATGGATTACCCTGGATTTGGCCTTTCAGAAGGTCTTCACTGCTACATTCCAAGCTTTGACAGGATAGTTGATGACGTTATTGAACATTTCTCCAAAGTTAAAGGTAAGATAACAAGCCTCGTTAAGTAGTTGCAACATTTAGGTGCTTTGTTTAGAAGATGGATGATGAAAGCATAGTGCCGGCCAGATTTAAATATGAAAAAATTCTCAAAGTAGTCTTGACATGGTGTTCCAAGACATCCTGGAGGTTGATTGGTTCCTCTGGACGGAACGCTATGCTGATTTAGGAAGTCGTGGAATAAAAAAGATCATTTTCTTTGTGATAGCAAGTAGGTGAGTTTGGGTCATGTTGTGAAGGAACTTTGACCACTAGATGGTACCGCCAGAATTTCAGGCTCATGAGGAAGCAAGTAGGTGAGTTTGGGTCATGTTGTGAAGGAACTTTGACTACTAGATGGTACCATGAGAATTTCTGAGCTCATGAGGAATAAAAAAATTGTTTGGGCCTCTAAGTGGAGTGAAACTCTTGGTTCTTGATGAAAAGTTTTGGCTGAAGATAGCCTTATCTGGATTGTCAACTCCATAAATTCCAAGCACTCTATTGCCCTTCGGTGTACATGAAAGAGCTGGTGAAAGGCAACATATCTGCATATGACTGGGTTGTCCCCTATACGCTGTAGTCGTGGACTGACAAACGGCATGATCGTAATATATGATCTGGAGATCTTATTCATCATTCGGTGAAGCATCATACCAGGTTACCCATGGTTCTTTTTGAATTGTTCTTTCTCAATTACAATCACGGCCATCGTGTCCCTGAGGTTTTCTAGGAAATATTTTGGTGGAGAAATCACTTGTCAAATGACTTCGATGTTGCCTCTTGCTGTGTTGCAATTGATGAGAGGAAATTATTTAGCTATTTTATCACAGAAAAATAATTGCTGGGCAGAATTGCATTCAAAATGCTTCTTCACTTTGATGAGCTGAAGCTGGTGTTCCTTAAGTTCTATGACACTTTTCCCTTGTAATTTGGAGACAAAAATGCTGTCCGACTCATTTGTAGTTGCATTTCGTCCTGTTGAAATGCTCCCTTTCCCATCAAAATAAGCCGTAAAATGCTCTTGAAGAAACGTTAATTGATTTAGGTTTATAGACTAATGAATAATAAAGATGCACAGCACCTGATTTTAGTTCCTTGAAGTTTGAGATTTTTCTGTCCATGGATCGTGAGATGTATTCATTAGCCATAAAGGAGGTTCATTGTGCATTCCTAGGATATTTTTACCTAAAACGAATCCTGAACATTTTCTATATTTCTTGTCACACTGGTGGTGATGGTTTCATAAAGGAAACATTCCTTTGCGACGTATGGAATACATGCATGGGTTTCTTATCATCATTGTGCTTCTAAAAGTACATCACTGAAATGCATATTTATGGCAACCTAATCTCACTATGCATGATCAAATTCCTTGCAGTGAACCCAGATTACCGTACTCTTCCAAGCTTCCTCTTTGGGCAGTCTATGGGTGGGGCTGTTGTCCTGAAGGTGCACTTAAAACAGCCTAATGCCTGGGATGGGGCTGTTCTTGTTGCACCCATGTGCAAAGTATGTCTCTCAAGTCAGTCTTATGTCAATGTTGTTTTTTGGCTCTGGCATTTAATGGGTAGTTAATGAAAGTCAGTTGTCTAGATTGCAGATGATATTGTCCCTCCGTGGCTAGTCACCCAGATCCTAATTGGTGTAGCCAAGTTTCTACCAAAGCAGAAGTTAGTTCCAGAGAAGGATTTGGCTGAAGCAGCTTTTAGGGAACCAAAGAAGAGAGAACAGGTTTGTTTCTATGCAAGCATTTCTTGGATGCAAGAATTGTTCTCTGAAGATACAGATTCCTAGTTAATAGGGATGCTTAAAACTTTTATGCTGTGATGATGTTTCTATTCAGTCCTTCAAATGCCTTGAGCACCACCAGCCCTCCTCTTTGTGACATTTTTATCTTGCATATTTGTTTCTGCATCAAAACGTAATGCAGTTTAACAAGTAGCTATGCAATATGATTATTTTCTCCTATTGCAGACTGCCTATAATGTCATTGCCTACAGACACAAACCACGCCTAGGGACTGCTTTAGAGATGCTAAGGACTACCCAAGACATAGAGCGCCGGTTGCAAGAGGTATCTCCATGCCATGAATCCTAATTGATTCAGTCATTTAAATCAGATGCATCATGTATCTCTGAAACTTAGGGCTTCCCAAGAAGCATGTATTGGGTCATTTCCTCAACCTCTGTTGGACGGAATACACCTTTATATGTCTAGTTCCTAGTTATATTCTCCAGGATCTCTGAAACTATAAGTTACACACTTGAGGATACTCTGAATATGTGACACTTCTGTGAAGACATCTTATTAAATACTTGGCGATGTTTGGATGGTACTTTTACTGATCTCAATCTTGTAAAACTTGAGGAAATATCTACTTGAAGAAAAATCTTTTCAGTATATATTACATGAAAGTTTGAAGGTTTTTTTTCTGACTTAATTTAACAGGAAGAAATTGAGATGACAATTAGCTTTCTGGAGTGAAGTCATCACTGTTAACAGTCAATCTCTGTGCTTGTTTTAGTATCTGACATGCATCTTGATCCTTTCATGTGTATTGAAATAGAATAAATCGTATAACTTGAGTTCGCATTCAAGTTTTTCTTGATCTTCATACTTAAGCAACAATTTGATACATGTACAGTGATAGATGCTATGGCATTGACGTGAACACGCTTTTCTGATGACTCCAGTATAGCAGGATTTTCAGCTGCTTGTGGCTTTTCTGTTCTAATGACTATCGTCCATTGAACTAGTGTATAAAAACTTGTTTTGCATGATGGCAGTGGTGTTTAAGTTGTATCCTGTGAGTACTGATTTTTTCTTGGTTTTCATGAACAAGTGTGGTCCTGCTTTTATTTCGGCTCTTAATATAACATTTATAGGCCTACCAGGTTAAGTTAAGCAATCTGCCTCAGTGTTGGGTTGATTGACCAGATTTACCGAATTTGACTTGGATTAGCATGCTGGAACCTGCCAGGTCTCGCTTCCGCTGCTGATTCTGCATGGAGAGGCCGATCGAGTAACTGATCCGTCGGTGAGCAAGGCCCTGTACGAGAAGGCTAGCAGTAAGGACAAAAAGCTCATCATGTATCCTGATGCTTATCATGCTCTTCTCGAGGGCGAACCTGATGAAACGATTCTTCGTGTTCTCGATGATATCATCTCCTGGCTCGACGAGCACAGCTTGAAAAGTACCCCATGACGACTGACTTGTATGCCATGTGACAATAAATCCACATTGATTCATTGAGGTATCTAATAATATTGTCCTGGAGTAAAACTTTGGGTGTCCATCCATCCAACTTCCGCCTTTAGTCCGGGGTTTTGGCGACTCTGCACTTGCTAGTTGTACAGTTGATCGTATTGACTGATGAATAGAAGAGTGTTTTGAATCAAGCAACGTAGTCCACAGGAGGATGCACGGCCTTGCATAAGTTGAACGGAAGTATGTACTATGTATGCAGTACAACCTTTTTCACCACGAACGACCAGAAGTTTTTCTCAAAGGCTCTGTGGTTCAAATTTTCCGAAGACACTAGTTGTAAGCGTAACCCTAAATGTAAGCAACACCAGCCTTTCATGAAGTGAAGAAACTCGGAACGTAGCCCTATGCTGGTGAGCCTCTTGCACTCGTTCCACGGCAACGGGAGATCTCGGCCGTCCAATAGCTCAGTTGAATCCATCCATCGAGTCGTGACGAGATTTTGGCCCTTCAATGTAGGATCGAAATTAGCCTAAGAGAAAACCGCGAAAGCGGTCGCTCCCGATGAGCGTGAGCCAAGTTCATGGCCCCATTAGAGCAACGAGAAAAAATGAATAATCTTTTCTGGGCAAAGTGAGATTGGAATCCTCCGAAAAGAACACACGACGCTTAGGAATCGTAGGAATCCCGTTTAGATGCACGGAATCCTACGTATCGACACATGGGCGGTCGGAGAGGTGCCAATAAGCAAAGTCAAACAAGAAAGGAAGAAATAAAACAACCCAAAGAAAGACCGAGATGTCTATCCTATCCGTGCAGCCTATGGCAATATGGACGGAAGCCTACGTATCGAAACATGGGCGGTCGGAGAGAAGCCAAGAAGCAAAGTCAAACAAGAAAGGAAGAAAGCAAACAACCCAAAGAAAGACCGAGAGGTCTATCCTATCTGTGCAGCCTATGGCAATATGGGTAATCGGTTTCTGATCCAATTCCTAATTCCATCCCAAATCATCAATCTGATTTAGTTTTTGTTTCGATCCAATGGAAATGATCATTTATTTTTTCCCATTACTTATTTTTCATTATTTAGAATTGAACTGAAAAAGTGTTTACTTTAGTCGGTCTGGTCAGGTTCCCTCTCAAAATCAAGAACCGGATTGCCTGGACACCGGCTTCACTTTTAGGAATCGAGAACCGGATCGACACTTTTAGGAATCAGACGAAACTGGCCAGTCTAGTCCAATTCGAACGGTTTTGTTTGAGCTGTCCGTTTTGCACACGCCTAAACGGCAATGTTATTGATGGGGCTCGATGCCATGTGAGTGCATGTGGACAGCTCTGCTTCCTGTTTCGGAGGTGCTTCAGCTCTGCCCATGTGAGTACGAGGAAAACGCCCTTCTCCTGTTTCCTGCTATTTGTCTCTGTCTCTGTCTCTGTCTCTCCCTCGTCCTTTGAGCTGCGGGTTTTTCGCGTTGCTGTGCATGCATTAGGAAGTAGCCCACCTAACTCTCACTAACTTTCGGAGGCTCGAGCTGTCATTCATTACATAAACCATGCGAATGAAGAAGGCATCATCGGGTTTAAACATCCCCTCCTTGCTGCAAAAATGGGCTTCTCTTCTTGCTTGTGCTATGCCCACTTCACTCCACTCCAGGTATCAATCTGTCCTTCTTTCTTTATTTTTTTCCTGTTCTCATTTCTTGAAATGCCCTTTTTCTCTCTTGTGATTCCCAATTTGAGCTCCCTTTTTTGTTTTGTTTGGGTTCTTTCTCATGTTCCAGAGTTTGAATGTTCCGGGCGTTCTTGAAAGGCCCTTTGCTCGCACTGTTCTATGTTTGATTGTTGATTGCTTATATGCGGGTGTCCCGTGGTGAAAGGCTAAAATGAATTGAAAGAAAGGAAGTACTTGAATTTGAGTCTGCTTCATTAAGGGTAATTTTAGTGGAAATGGAGGACATGTGTCCTATTGATTCAGTTCATTTAGCAAGTGATAAAAATAAAGGAAAATTCTAAATAATGACTCGAAGCGTCACCATTTTCTCAAATAAGAGTTTCAAGTGGCTATATTCGTCTCAAAAGGCGGAATGAAGTGATTATGACTGTTTCAAATAAGAGCCTAACCTTGCGGACCTATTAGAATATTTTCGTCCAAATATAATTTAAATTTAAATTAAATTAAAAATTAAAAAAGAATTTTTTTTTTTCAAAAGCAAAAATAGAGGCGGGAGGAGCCTCTTGCCTGTGGCTGCCACCTCATTGCTAGTGGGGCCAGCAAAGTCATCGGCACCTGAGCAAGGGCCAGTGACCCTCACTAACCAAAGGTGAGGCCTAGTAGGCCCTCATTAAAGACAGGAGAGGGAGGGCGGCAACCCTCTCCCAAATCTGGGTGAGGCTCTCGTGCAGGCCTGGCGGCCATCACTCGATGCCCCTAAACCTTGCCGTCTAGGTCGAGGGGCGAGGGCAGCTTCCCTCTCTAGTTTTTGGTGAGAGCCTATTGGCCCTTGCCTCTTGTCGGCAACGGTCATCGGCCCTCGCACAAGCAACCTTGCTGGCCATCACCATCCCCCCACTAGAGATGGGGCAGTGGCCACAGACTGGAGGGAGCCCTCCCTTTGTGTGTGTTCTTTTTTTTTTTTTTTTTGGAGTTTGGAAAGAAAAAAAAAACAAAAAAAAGAAATAGAGAAGGAAAAATTTTTAAAAACGAAATTGCCCTTGATCAAATAGTGAGCTTAAGCCCTTATTTGAGACTAATATGGCTATTTTAGGCACTTATTTGAAATAAGGTCAACTTCAAGTCTTTATTTAAGAAAATGAGTATCTTGGGCTATGTAAAGACCGACACCGACACGCGACACGTGACACGACACGACACGACACGCCGACACGTTATTTCTTAAAAATAGAGAATTTCGACACGTTTCGACACGTTATATATTAAATATATTTTTATATATAAAAACATAAATAATAAAAATAGCCTACAATTAATTTACACGAAAAATATTAAATAATATCATTCATTATTTTAATTTGTTACAATAATACATAAACTTAGAGGAAAAAAATATTGTCTAAAGAAATATGCTGAAATGATATTTTTAAATTTATTTATTTATCATATATAGCATTTTTTTATTACTTCTTTCATAATAAAAGACTTTTTAAAAAACTAAAACAATTCTAAAAAAACAAAACTGAAAAAAAAAAAATTGACCCCATGCGTGTATATTTATAGCATTTTTATTACTTCTTTTGTGTATATTTATATTTTGACCCCATAAGTATTATAAATTTTTAAAATTGACCCCGTGCGTGTCGGAATCGCGTGTCAGAATTCTAGACTCGCGTGTCGAAGCGTGTTGGAAAGAGTTGACCACGTGTCGGATTTTTCGACACTCGTTGACCGCGTGTCGGAGCGTGTCGGGACGTGTCGGAGCGTGTCGGACACGTGTCGGAGTGTCGGACACGACACGAAGAGGCTTTCGGAGAGTGTCCGTGCTACATAGACTTCAGGCCTTCATTTGATATAATATCCACTTCTGGCCTTTATTTGAGAAAATGAGGACACTTGAGGTGCTTATTTGGAATTTTTCCTAAAAATAATACGGTCAAGTCAGCACTTCTATTCTCTGTTGAACATATCACCTGTCCTGAAAATTCGCCATATGCATCCTCAACTCACTTGCAAGCTACCTCTCTTCTTTTTGTAATGTCCTGTGTGCTTATCTGTAACTCTCTGTTACTCTGTTACTCTGTACCTGTGGGTGATTCCTTGTGCTTGATTTGGGAAGGTTGCAAATGTTGGTACTGTCATGGGATTCGAGCAGGCTGCTTGAATGTCGTGTTCCCAAAAGCTACTCCTCTGCTTTCAATGTGGACCTACGTTGGGAGGATAGCAATAACGCTCAGCGTGATTGATTACCCGAGTAGTTGCTCCTGTTAATCGCATATTGATCTTTATACTCTTAAACGGCTACTATCCATATGGAATTAAAGAGTTACTGCAGCCGTATCTGGTGTACCGCACAAGGATGGGCAATGACCTGTCAACTGTATCAGATTGAACTATGATGCCCTCTTACTGGCATGGCTCAATTTCATATCACAATTTCTGGTGCATGCTTATTGATGTCGTGTTACTGAAGTACATGACAAGTTAAGTTGATAATAGCCTTTATAAACACGGCATAAATGGTTTTGTGTAACTTATCGTGATATGAAACACATAATCAGTGTCGATTCTTTCCCATTTCTAGGTTCATTGAAAGCGGACGTTAGGGTGCAGGGCACAATTCAGATGAACTGGAAAGTTTATAAGTGTCAACACTAAGATTACCTATCATCGTTCTCCTGAATAAGTTGGAAAATTGCATTGTATTCAGTTCATGTTTCTCATAATAGATATGTCCAATAATAGAAGTATGAGTTTACAGCAGGACCATAGACAAAACGATAATTACTTGCATCTGTTTTGAAACCTGAAATAATGATTTAAATCCCTCAGTTCCACGAGTAACTTCCTTCACAATATATACGGAGCTTTTCAGGTTACAATTTCAACTTCATTTGGACAGATTGCCAGTTCAAGGTTGATAAAAATGGCTTCAGATCAAAATTCTATAGGAGCACATCAAAGATCCTCGTTTCCTCTGAAAGGTTGTAACACCGAGCTTTTAGGCCGACAGATGCCAAGGGCGGGAGACAACATACGCAGGGAGAGGAGTTTTGCCCGAGGATCAAGAATTATTATAATACCATACTCAGCAAGGTTCATCCGAAACCCGAAAGCCCTTGGAGTACATGCTTCTTGTAAGTTTCGCAAAACTCGACGGTTTCTTGTTATAGCGCTAATTCTCTAGTCTTGTTGAATGGATAATATTTAT
Source organism: Eucalyptus brandiana (assembly GCA_014182725.1). Classification (NCBI taxonomy): domain Eukaryota; kingdom Viridiplantae; phylum Streptophyta; class Magnoliopsida; order Myrtales; family Myrtaceae; genus Eucalyptus; species Eucalyptus brandiana. The sequence goes on from CM024673.1 coordinate 31,342,714, forward strand.
TTTGCTTCCCGGTGATGAGTCAATATATCCTTTCACTTGTCGTGGCTCCACACGACACATTTTGCGACGAAAAAGAGTGATTATTTCATCTGTCAATCTTTAATTTGTCAAGGAAAGTTAGGTTCCTGAGAAATTAGAGCAGGATTGGACTGTTCAATGAGCAAGTGTCGTGAACTGATGGAGTAGATCTTTTGGTGCTCCTAGAGCAGTCAATCACAACCATCAATCTTGGAAAAAGATAACAGTAGAACCCACAAAAAAATAAAAACAGACGGTCGAGGTTACATCCGAGTAAGAAAAAAAGATTCATTCTGGGAGTACCTAGAATTTGTCACACTACCTTCGGTGCCATATCTCAGACTATTAACCCATTGCAGGGTTGACAACATCTGAAATTGCTAGCAGTGCTTTCACTTGGGCAACCGCGGCTGTCCTCCCTTTCTACACTCTCATGGTCGTGGCTCCTAAGGCCGAACTGGTACTTTCCCCCCTCCCTCTCTTCTTCTTTTGTTTGTTTGAAATGCATTTGCATGGTCCTTCAAATACTTAATACTAGTAGGGCTAGATTTATTACCTAGAGTGGGGTGAATAGGTAAGAATATTGAATTAAACAAAATTGAGATAATATTGCGATAGGACAACATCTGGTAACAAACCCTGCAATGCTCAAATCTTACCAATGTACAATAATCTATCACAAAATATAAATAAGAGTTTAAGGAATAGAAAAATTGCACACAACGAGTTTATATTGATAGGTCTACATCTATTCTCCCGCACTGACAGTCTATTGATTTGATTTCACTATGATTAATCAATAAGAGGTTATAAGGACTGAGTATTCACTATTAAAGCTTGTGCGAAAGATTGTTTGATCTCACACTCACAACCTTTAAAAGATTAGAATGAATAGCTCACCAAAGATGAAAGTATTTAAGGATAAGACTTTGTTGAACTTATGGGATTTAGAACTTCGGTATTCTCTTTTTCATCCTTTAGCATTACAACTTCCTTTAATACTCCTTAGTATCCCAGCTGACTGTTGGACCCAAGCTCTAAAGATAATTCATCCACTCAACTCATTGGACTTGAATGTTATAGAAGATTTGATGTCGAGAATAAAGTTCCTTGAAAGATTTGCTACCCATACATTAAATAAGGTTTTCATAAGTTGAGTTATTCCTTCGGAAAATATTCTGTCTTCATTTGATTCTTCCGTTGATAGATTGAGATGTTCCAAATAAGTAAGATTGTATTCAATATTTTCCTTTCGGATGATCAATATATATTTATGTATGTATGTATATGTATGTGTGTGTGTGTGTATTTATATATAAGCAAGGAATCCATGCCAATCTTCTAACCGTTAGCACAATGATTTGTAGTTGGATCAATACCATATTCCACTGAGATTGAATATTAAGGATAAGATCTTCACTACATCCTTGAGTCTGATTAGTAACGTCTGATGATATATATATATAGATGAGTTTCCACCTAGAAAAACTTATCATCAGAATCAAAAGATAATTAAGAAAAGTTTTATCAATCCTCAAAATCAATTAGGGAATTTTTATCAATAAAATCGGTTCGTTGTTTTAAGGATCCTACAAATTCTATGGTTTTGTCTAGGAAGTTGCTCTGATGACATCTATTTAATAAATGCTCTCATTGTTGGGAGGGGGGAGGGGCAGTCTCATTTTCACTTACTAGCCTTTATTCAACATGCAGTCTTATTGATTGCATGTTGGTTGAAATTAAAATTGCGTGACAGATTCACTTCATTTGGTTATGCATATTGTTTGCTATTGTCTGCTGCGTCATAATAAAAACTTGCAATGAACTTTTATTTTAGACAATTCTTGCTTTCTCTACATGTTGTGCAAATCAGTGGGTCCAAATCTTCTGTTTTCTCCATGTAATTAATCTTAATCTCTGATGTTTTCAATTGCCTAATGGTATTAATTTTGCAATGCTTGGATTATTATTGAAAAATGCTAGTATGAACCCTAGATGGGGTGAATAGGTGTTTAAAATAAGTCTTGACAAATAAATGCAGAATAAAATAAGTTGTGAACAAAGTCTAAATAATGATCATAATTTGATAAACGAGCCATCAAACTTTTGGTAGATGTTTAGAATCTGTTATGCGATGGAACAGAATTCTGAAATAACCTGTAAGTGTTGTCGCGACCCGATCTCGCCGCCCCTCGAAAATGTATCCAAGGAGGGAAAGGTCGAGTTTAGGGATAATTGATCACGAGAGTTCCCTCACGAGATCGCGAGCTCTCCCAAGCTCGTACCCCGCGTGACAGCGGATTTATTTATATTATCTAGGTATTTAACAACCTAAAAAATAGACAGGAGTCGCCACTAGCCTCATTTTTTAGGGTCGGCTAGAAACCCTATCGAGGGTCGGGAGTGTTCCCTCGATTCCTACGCAACCAGATATCTAGGTTCGGGGACTTGGGTTACGCTAATATTGCTATTAGCGCCCTTTCGGTACCTAAACAAGTATGTTGTGTTTTTCCTAACATGTCAATGCGTTTCTTTTTACATTTTCAGGATTGTCAATTCTATATTAAATGATCATGCGTGGTGGATTACTTTCATTCTATTCTATTTCTAAAAAATGAAAAGAAAACAATCAATGAAATTGAAATTGCAAGACATGAAGTAAATAATCAAGAAAAGCAGTAAATCTATCATGCAAACCTAAAAGAAAGTATAAAAGAGAAATATATGGAAAAAGAGAAAAACCCGCAACTCGTCGGGTTTTATACAACAAATAGAGCCCGAGACATATGTCGGGAAAATGGGTATTACATGAAAATGGTCGGAATGGACATCGACCTCCACCATCTTCATGCCTTCTCCATCTTCAAGGTCCTAATCTAAACCTAATCTAAGAAATTTATGACTAGGTGCATACAAGTGAAAGAAACAATCATCACAACTAAGATCAAAGCAATTGGGTTAGAACCCATGTATGATTGGCTCTAAGAAAAAGGCACAGAAATCAAGCACTTTATAAAGAGCAACTTTCATGAATGGAATTTCTTGAGGCGTATCAAGTTCGAGTAAAGTCAAATTCATGGCCAAAAAGCAACAATCGCTAAAGCATGCAAATCAATCATAAGCAAATCAGAGAATGATGCATGATAACTGATTTGTTAAGCCACCTAATCAATGCATGAAAACCATGAAATTTGAACATGACGTAGGGTTAAATGTGAAGAAAAGTTTGATTTAGACATTTAACCCTAAATCCATGTGCAAAAGGCCACACAAATCCATTAACATTGATATGTGACTTGTCATTAGGAGCAAAATGCATGACAATTTAAATTGTTGCATGTCAACTTAAATTCTAAAATTACTTGACCTTAAAAATTCTCAAATTTTGCATGGGATGGATATGGATATTATGGACAGCTTTCATTGAGAATTTATCCTCAAGATCATTATGTATAAGATCATACAAAATCGGTAGACAGTCAGATTCATAGAGACAAGACAGCACTGCAGGTCAAGACAAATTCAGACTTCAAAACTTGATCTAAAGAAAAGAAAAGAAAAAAAAAACAGGGCAAATGATGGGCAAATTGGACAAACAAGGCATCGTTAGAAAGCTCAAGGTGTCCTTTACGAATTCCTATCAGGTGACAATTGCAATTTAGGTCTTTTTCTAGCTCAAGCAAAGCCATTTGTATAAGTGGTCAGATCAAATCATAACAAGCAGAACACATCAGCAGATTAGCGCTCTTTGCAAGAAGCATCAGGCAGGGCAAATGGTGGCCAAATCGCACGTATTATATGTCTATGGAACGCTTGAGAAGTCTATTACAAATCTCTAGAAGACATTAAACCCTAATAACATCATCTACCAGTTCATATCAAGCGATTTATACAGAAGGTCATCTGAAACAGAGAAACAAATATTTGGCAGATTCTGGACCTAACTTTGGACAGGCAAAAACCATATTAAATGAAATCCGATTAGGGCATTCTATAGCTCATTGGAGAGATAATCGAACCATCTTCAACTTATATGAAGACTTCGAACACAGACAACCACAGCAACCCGCTCATTTCACGTCATTTGCACAGAAGGCCAGATCAGCGAAAGAAACAGAATAACAGAGCAGAACAGCAAATCAACCTAAAAAAACTACTGCAGTATTAACAGATTTTGTAAGTGTTTTTCAGTGACCAGATGACGTTCGTTCAGGGCGTGCTACATATCAAATCGAAGCTCTACAAGTGTATTTTTTATGTCTAGAAGGGCTCAAGACCAGAAAACCTCATCTATTACTTCATTTAAGCCAAAACAGAAAGTTGCAGTACGTCAAAACAGCAAACACACAAAGAATTGACGCAATTCACAACACAGCTCATCACACATCGGTACAAACACAACAAGGTGACCACAATGTAACATGTATATTCGTGGCGAGCTAGACAATCATAGATGGCAAGCAAGCACGGTGATGCAAACAATGCTGATTCTTCATGTCTTACATTGAGACTATATAACATTCATGCATTACATATACACCTCATTTACACAAATCAAATCGAAAGAGGCACAAAAAGAAATGAACAAATCACGATTGGGTATACACACAACCAAATCAAAAAATTGTAGCTTGCCTACCATGTTTCAAACAACTATCCCCAACCGATAGAAGACAGCAGTTTCTAGAAAGGAGCATAAAAAAACTCTTCCAATAGCCGCACAACCATACCGGTTTACTGACAACTACAAGCTCATCAAGGGGCAAAATATAGACAGCAATCCAGATTGAAGTGTACCAATGAACTCACAGCTTTCTAGCAAAGAACATATTCAATATTATGAACAAGGAATTCTAAAAAAAAAACACAGCGCAGCGAGAGGAATTCTAAAAAAAAAAGAACATTCTTCTGTGCATGTCTAGCTTGTATAGCTTGATTTGCACTGATGAAAATATAAAAAAAAAACTAAAGGGGGAACGAGGCCATAGCAGCTTTTTAATACTTGTTACTAGGACAACTCTTCATTAGAAAGGACCATTGGAATTTGTTCTTGATTTGCCGCTTAAACCAAGTGAAAAACGCAGTAGACAAATAACGCTATCTGCAGGTTGTGAAGACTAACTGAGCGGGATCAAACATTTGGTATGAGTATGATCGAACGATTGCTTGCTATTGAAGAACAGTATGAACATGTATAAATGGTTTCTTTTAGTCTCTTGAAAAGAGAAGAATAGAATAGTTCTATTCAACAGAAGGTGAACATCAGGCTGAACAAAAGTCAAGTAAACCACACTCGCAAATAACAGTGACAACTTGCTTTCTCACGTTTTCATCATAATCCATCAATCAATCGCATAAGACATCAATTATTTGAGAAGATTTAAACTCTAGAAGAATTTCGCAGCAGGAAAGTCTTGACATATTCAAGCACAGATATTCATACCTCAACGGCTTTATCGCCGGCCTCTTCAAGAACTCTGAAAAGATTGTCTCTGTTTTCGAGTAATGACCGATCCAAACTCCTTGTGAGATTTCGATTGAATCGGCGACTTCAATGAATAGCCGGCGATTTCAATGGTTGAATCAGCGAGAGGAAATACATGCTCGGCGCCAGCAAAAGAAAACAGCAAGGAATGGAGGATTGAGATGACTTCTAAAAAAAAACTTTACTAGAGAAAACGAATCCGTAATCTGAACGAAACTTGCCGAGATCTAAGAGGAAAAATCCTCGGAAATGACTCGATTCAAAGGGAAATCGTTGCTTGAGCTTTCTCCGAACTCGGCGCGAATCCAAGCCTCGCACCTCCAACTCTTCGATCGGCAATCGCTCCGTCTTCTAAGGTTTGATGGAGTCTCGAAGAAGGTAGAGATCGAGAGAAAACCGCCGTCGATCGAGCTTCGGATCTCTATCCTCGGAGCTCGGAGCTCGGAGCACGAAGTCGAACCGAAGCGAGCCGGCTGTTAATAACGAACGAAAGAGGTCGAATCAAGCTCCGGCGTTGCTGCCGTTCTTTGCTACCGATGCCGATCGGTTTCGGAAACCGGATCCCCGAGCAAACTCCTTACCGAATAGAGGAAACACCTCCAATCGCGCACCGATGGAGGAAAACCCTAACCTTGATTGAACCAACGAAGAATCAACTTCCGAGATGTCTCGCTTTTCAACGATGATGAAGCCGTTGTTCGATCTCGCTTCAGAATCACCGGACGTTGAGAATATCGAGTTCGATTCCGGTATGAGAGTTGTTCAACGCCGATCTTCGATTCCGATTTGGATCGTAACACCAAAGAACCTCGGATCAATTTTCTTCACAAAAATGCAGAATCGCTAGCCTCCATTGTCTTTCGGCGAGAAGAAATCCATGGATTATTCGCACTAGAGGGAGAATAACTGGATTTCTTCTTGAAATCCTCGCTCGAATGAAACAAAACCAGAAAAAGAAAGCCTCTGTGTGCGAAGCCCTCAAGAGAGAGAGAGCTTGCGGACGTCCGAGAGAGAGAGAGAATGTGTGTGGAGAGAGAGACTCCGTGCCAGAGAGTCTCAGAGAGAGAGATTGTGAATCCCCCCGGCGATCCCCTCCTCCGAGAAAAAAAAAGCCCCCACAAAAGGAAAAAGCCCTCCGAGAGAAATCGTCATCCCCTTTCTCTTTTTTTTTTTTTTTTTTCTAATTTTTTTTCTCTTTTCATTTGATTCCTTTTCTTTTGTTTTGTTTTCTTTCTCTCTTTTTTTTTTCTTTCATTGATTCCTTTACTTCTTTTTTTCTTTCTCTCTATTTTTCTTTTTATTTTCATCATTTTTTTGATTTTTTTGGCTCTTTATTCTTTTTCTCTCTTCTCTGTTTTTTTTTTTTATTTCTAATCTTTTTTCATTTCAAACAATTTTTTAACTTTTGCGAATTAAATGTTTAAAACGTCGACAAAAATTTCGGGTGTCGGCAATTGCCCCTCTTTGAGTGGGAGTTCGAAGAGGTTCCACTCAAAGACAAAATTGATACCTGAAATTTTTAGTTGACTCGGCTTTGAAAGATAGAAAATGACAAAAGTAATGATGGTTGGTTAGGGACGTACCTGATACCTACCTTTGCTCATCAGGGTATCTGGACTCTTGTTGGGGTTTATTCGCTCTATATCTGTTTCTCTCTCTCGTGGAATGAAATGAAGACAATGAAATCATTAAACGGAAAAGGAATGGTTTAAGGATAACCTACAAACCGTATGGTTTAAACTGGGAGAAAGGTCTCATTGTGTAAAAACAGGTTTTGAATGGGTGTGATGCCTCACCGTGTAAAAACGGATATGGACTGGATGTGATGTCTCACCGTGTAACAACGGATATTGACTGGACGTGATGTCTCACCGTGTAAAAACGGGTTTCGACTGGATGTGATGTCTCACCGTGTACAAACGGATATTGACTGAGGGGAAGGTCTCACCGTATACGAACGGGTTTCGACCGGGTATGATAGTCTCACCGTATACAAACAGGTTTCGACTGAGAGGAAGGTCTCACCGTATACAAACGGGTTTCGACCGGGTATGATAGTCTCACCGTATACAAACGGGTTTCGACCGGGTATGATAGTCTCACTGTATACAAACGGGTTTCGACTGAGAGGAAGGTCTCATCGTATACGAACGAGTTTCGACCGGGTATGATAGTCTCACCGTATACAAACGGGTTTCGACTAAGAGGAAGGTCTCACCGTATACGAACGGGTTTTGACCGGGAGAAGGGTCTTACTGTGTGGTTTAAGGATGGACCCACGAACCTAGTGTGGTTTAAGGATGGACCCACAAACCTAATAGACAAGGTTCTAAGATAACCTAGAACTTAAGAGACAAGGTTTTAAGATGACCTAGAACTTGGGGACAAGGTTTTAAGTTGACCTAGAACTTGGAGACAAGGTTCTAAGATGACCTAGAACTTGGGACAAGGTTTTAAGATGACCTAGAACTTGGGGACAAGGTTTTAAGTTGACCTAGAACTTGGGGACAAGGTTTTAAGATGACCTAGAACTTGGGGACAAGGTTTTAAGTTGACCTAGAACTTGGGGACAAGGTTTTAAGATGACCTAGAACTTGGGGACAAGGTTTTAAGATGACCTAGAACTTGGGGACAAGGTTTTAAGATGACCTAGAACTTGGGGACAAGGTTTTAAGTTGACCTAGAACTTGGAGACAAGGTTTTAAGATGACCTAGAACTCAAGAGACAATGATATGGTTTAGGATGACCAAAAACCGGTTCACTAAGGAACAAATATTTTGAAAAAGAGTTTCAAGATTACTTGAGATCCAATCTTGCAAAATAATGCCAATTGTCAAATCCTTTCGAGAGAGGATTTTAACAAAATGAGATTTGATTAACCATCTAAGGGTTAAGTCAAATATGCCAAGTGGAAATATCCTAATCAAAAAGGTCTTTCACACTAGCTCTCAAAAATGGCTTTTGTTCCCAACCATTAATATGGGAAAACTGTTTAATCTCATTGGAGAAGTCTCACTCAACCTATGTCTAAGGTTTTCGGAAACGTTCACAAAGTGAATACAATCCATTGATCAAAAGGTCTTTTAAATGGACCGTAATGATGGTTTGGTCATGGGCTTACACAAAGGGTATGCATTTTGAGGCCAAGAAATGAATATTCAATCAATATCTTCATCGGGTTTACAAGTCAAGAACCTTGAAGATAAGATAAGACAGGATTGCTTCCACTCCTTCTAGCGGTAGCTCCTATGTGATATTCTCATTTCAACTCGAACCATCCCAATTAGAAGAGACTTTGGATAAGGGTTGTAGTGTTGGTTCGGGTGAGGCTTAGAAAGGCTTAAAAACTTTCGGATATCAAAGGGTTAAAAAGTGAGTGATTATCTTGGCATCATTACCATCACACGACTTCTTAAAAATTCAACTCTTGAAATTTAACCTATCTCGAGAGTCCTTTAGGTAATTTGTCTTGAGACATGAGAGCTTCGCTCTTTGTTCTAATGATATTGCTTGCAATACATGTTTTCTCTTGCAAGATATTTCTTTTGTTTTTCAACAAATGATCTTTTGCATGATCATGGATTTCGCTTCTTTTTTTTTTTTTTTTTTTTTTTGCATTCTTGCTTTTCTTTGCATTTTTTTCATGGGCATTGGCCTTGCTTTTACCAGGCACACTGCTTTTTCATGCCCCCTAGTTTTATTCTCTTTTGAGTATCTAGGACTCTCGAGTGGCATTTACCAATTTTCTCAATTTTGTTGGTAAATCATGTGCCTTGCCCCAGTGTGGGGAGATAATCATCACCTGGGGTTATGAAAGAATTGCATAAGGCTCAAATTGGCTAAGCAATGGATAATTGTGTTTATGGTAGCGAACGGAATGCTCTTCGTCACTTTGGGATGCTTCGAGTTTCAACAAGAAATCGCCCGAAGCTAACACAAGAAGATTGATGCAAGTGAAAGCAATAAAATCTTTCTTAATCTTTTGCTCCGTAATTTTCAACCAAGACCCCCTATTTTGCCCCAGTGTGGGGTTGTTCTTGACAGGGTTATTTTGGAAATGCTCCCTATTTGGCTCAAAGTGGCTTGCAAGGGATATCAATAGTGTTTGGGGTTGAGAAATGAAATGCCTTTATCATTTCAAATCATGTATTCACTGTGAATGAATCCTATGCCCTAAGACATGGTTATCTCCATTCAACTCTCTCAAAGAGTGTATGAGGACGTGTTTGGTAAAGGGGTTGCCTCTCATCATTTTAGGCACTACCACTTGGCATATTTAACAATCCTTTTCAGGTTTTCCAAAGCACACTTTGGTTAAATTCAACTCCTTGGGGAAATGAAAATATAATGAAATTTTGTCTGAAAGAACATGTTTCTTTGGCCCTACTGAGGAGATTTTTGGAAGTAAGGTTTGACAAAATTTGTAGATAGAACAGGCTTTGCTTAGCACATGGGTTCATTTCTAGAGTTGTACTTCTAGAGTTCTAGCCGACTCTTTTGGCATTCTAAAGGGTAAGGTCACTTCTAAGTTCTAAAGAAGAATGGACACTTTTGAAAGTTTTGCATTCTTGAGATGAACCTCCTGCGAATAGGTAGAATCTTCATCAGAGATCCTGCAAAATGAACAAACATGCAGGTGTAATATGTATGCATGAAAATGCATGATGCAAACATCCTAAAATGGCTCAGATTCAATCCAAAAATGGCTTGAAGGCCTTTCACTTTATTCATGGATAATACTTCTTGACAGCATCAGCATTTACAGGTCTTGGCAATTCATGACCATCCATCTCTACAAGGATTAGTGCCCCACCAGGTAACACTTTCTTTACAATATATGGACCTTCATAGTTTGGAGTAAACTTCCCACGAGGATCTGGAATGATAGGTAAAACCTTCCTCAAGACAAGATCGTTAATCTCAAAATGTCTTGGTCTAACCTTGCGGTTGAATGATTTAGCTACCCTCTTCTGATAGCTTTGTCCATGGCATAAGGCTTTTACCCTCTTTTCATCAATCATATTAAGTTGTTCAAGTCTTTGTTGAACCCATTCAGCTTCAGAGAGTTTGATTTGAGAAAGTACCCTCAGTGAAGGAATTTCCACTTCCACGGGTAATACAGCTTCCATCCCATAAACCAATGAGAACGGTGTTGCCCTAGTCGAAGTACGAATTGAAGTTCGATAAGCAAACAAAGCATATGGCAACCGATCATGCCAATCACGATAATTTTCCGCTGTTTTGGCTAAAATCTTCTTGATATTCTTGTTTACCACTTCCACAGCTCCATTCATTTGTGGGCGGTAGGCGAATGTGGAATTCTCCAAGTAAATCATCCACCACTTTATTGTTCAAGTTTGATCCATTATCTGTGATGATCGCTTCCGGAACTCCATATCGAGCGATGATATCACGATGGATGAATTTTGCCACACTCTTTGCAGTAACATGGGCATAAGAATTGACTTTAATCCATTTGGTGAAGTAATCAATGGCTACCAAGATAAAACGATGTCCATTCGATGCTTTAGGATTAATTGGTCCGATAATGTCGATGCCCCACATTGAAAAAGGCCAAGACTCGGACATTTGATGTAACTCATTAGGAGGAGAATTGATTTTGTCTCCATAGACTTGGCATTGATGATAGCATCTCACATGCTGAATACAATCGGCTTCCATGATCAACCAATAGTAACCGAGCCTCATAATTTTTCTAGCCAAGAGATGACCATTCATATGAGTGCCACACTCTCCATATATTTCTTTCAGGTGCCCAATTAATCCATTGGCATCCACTTGAGAGAGACCTGCCCCAATCTTGGTTTCTTTAGGGTTATTTGAATCTCCTAAATTTAGAGTGACTAGCTGTTTGGTGATAGGAGGTTTGGACTCTTCATGTCTAAGCCATTCTTTTTAAAGTACCTTGAGGATCATCTTCATTCTCTGAGTCGGAATAATCGGATTCGTCAAAGTCTTTTGAATGCGAATCTGAGTCATGCAAATGACTATCATGATGTGAAATGTCATGCTTAGGATGCAATCAAAAAACAGTTAGTATATATATATGAATGAATGCAATGAATGTAAATGTCATGAAAAATTTGTTTTCAAATTCAAGTTTTTTTGAAAAATTTATTGGGAACTAGCCCCCATGTCATTGGACGTCTTCGTTCCACCAAAACATTTTGAAACTATAGATCGTGTAGAGGCTCAGGCCTCAAAGCATCATCATAGGACTGATTTGGGCCTCACACGTCTATTAACAAAACATGAATTTTATTGATATGCGAAAATTGCATTACAACGTATATCATCTTGGATCTAGAAAGTCTATGATCCAGATTATTACAAGTATAAACGAATGAAATGAACGGAATTCCCTCGCAGGGGAGAAATGAATGAAATTCCCTCGCAGGGGAGAAATGAATAGAATTCCCTCGTGGGGGAGAAATGAATCGAATACAACTAAAAATATTAAATGCAAGAACTAGGAACATCCCTTACACAGTGGGAATTGTAGGCTCTTCATCTTCACTAATAGTGCCAACCAGACCATCTTCAAACAAATCAGCAAAGTGATAGGCATTGGCCTCTTCTTCTTGCAAGAGCTTCGGTGGTCCAGGAAAGAAATCTTTCAAAGGTAGAGGCAAAAGACGTTGGTAGCTTTTACCCTTGATGTTTGGGCCTTTGCGATTACCTTGACCCTTACGGTCGCCTTGATAACCCAGGCCTTCACGCTTGTTGATTTTGACCACCTTAATAGGATTTATAATGCATTGGGCGAACTTACCCAAACCTTTCCCCATAGCAAAACCGTTCTTGAGCAGTTCTCTACTTGCCATCAGGGAGGCTTATGAGAATCGAGGCTTCCTAATAATTGACCCAACAGGCACATGAGTGACAAACACCATCTCAAACGAGTGATAGCTCGATTCCCCCTTAAACTCAGGCTCAATGAAAGGTATGGCTGTGTTATGGAAAGTCTCCACATCTCTTTCACGTCGGATGGTCACAATCTTTCCATCGATGGGCAGCTTTTCATCATCGATGAAGACTAGAAGGAATGATCCCTGCAGCATGGATCCAAGGTCGTCCCAACAAGTAAGCTAAAATTGCTTGGGATATCCAAGTACTTGAAATTTTTGAGTCATGGTAATAGGGCCGATCGTCGTGGTAAATCGATTTCTCCTATTGTTTCTCTCTTCATCCCATCAAAGGCTCGAACAGGAATTGTTGGAGAAGAGACATTTTCTATTCCTAACCCCAATTTACGAAGGGTGGATAAAGGCCAAATGTTCAAGGCAGAGCCATTATCAATCAGAACCTTCGAAATCTTTGTCTCAAAATGTTGAGCAGACACATATAACGCTTTAGTGTGTGCTTGGCCCTCAGGAGGGAGGTCTCTCTCAGAGAAAGTAATTTGATCTCTTAGAAGTATTGCACCCACAAACTCCTCCAACTGTACATCTCCAATGGCCTCGGGTACATGAACTTCATTTAAAATTTTGAGGAGAGCATTTCTATGCTTTTCAGAGGTCTTGAAAAGCTCCAATAGAGAAATTTGCGCAGGCATCTTGCGCAATTGGTCAATCACTTCAGCCTCACTTGTCTTGAGTGTTTTGAGGAGTTGTTCAGCTTCCTCATCAGTTACGGCCTTCTTTTCCTCACCTTCGCGTGGTGAGTAGATTCGACCCGATCGGATGACGGCACCAATTTCATTTGTATTATAATTCCAAGGGACTGCTTTAGTGTCATAAGTGGGAATCACTTTAGTGTTGGAACATTCACCTAACTCTGGTGGCAACTCAATCACAACGGGACCAAAACCCGTGTTTGAGATCTTCATGGCTCCAAAATTATCAACTAACAAGCCGACTTCGACGACACTCTTAGCAGTTATATCACTCCCACATGGGATTTTCCCTTTAGTCAGATCAATCACAACAGGTTCGATCATAGCCATGAAGTCATCCTCGAATTCCTCTCCCCACCCACTAGAGACGATGTCTTTAGGGTTTTGGAAGTAACTCGGAGGAGAAGTATATTTGACCATAAAATCATATTTTCCTAAGGTAGAAGAACACCACAAGTCAGCTTAACTTGACGCCTTGTTACTTGTGTCCATAACTTCAAAAATTGGTACACTTAAGTGCCACTTTTTTTTTTTCAAGTGGGACACTTAAGTGCCACATCCTGGCGACCCTTAGGAAATCCTACGTGGCAATATTTTATTACTATTTTTTGCCTACGTGGCTCGCCGAGCTCCAAATCAAAAAAAATTAAAAAAATTAAAAAAATTAAAATTTTTAATAAAATTTTAAAATTTTTAATTTAAAAAAATTTAAAAATTTCAAAAAATAAGAAAATTTTAAAATTTTTAATTTTAAAAAATTTAAAAATTTTCAAAAAATAAGAAAATTTTAAAATTTTTAATTTTAAAAAATTTAAAAATTTTCAAAAAATAAGAAAATTTTAAAATTTTTAATTTTAAAAAATTTTAAAAATTTCAAAAAATAAGAAAATTTTAAAAAATTTTAAAAATTTTAAAAATTTTAATTTTAAAAATTTTAAAAATAAAAAAAAAGAAAATTTTAAAATTTTTAATTTTAAAAAATTAAAAAATTAAAAAAAATTTAAAATAAGAAAATTTTAAAATTTTTAATTTTAAAAAATTAAAAAATTAAAAAAATTTAAAATAAGAAAATTTTAAAATTTTTAATTTTAAAAAATTAAAAAAAAAAATTTTAAAATAAGAAAATTTTAAAAATTTTAAAAAATTAAAAAAATTTTAAAATAAGAAAATTTTAAAAATTTTAATTTTAAAAATTTTAAAAATTAAAAAAAAATAAGAAAATTTAAAAAAATTTAAAAATTAAAAAAAGGGGGAGGCGGCGGCGGCGGAGGTGGTGGCGGTGAGTGAGCCGGCGACGGCGGCAAGGGAGCCGCCCCGTTCGGCCTCCCACCCCCTTTCTTATAATTTTAATTTTTTTTAAATTTTTCTTAATTTTAAAAAAATTTTAAAATTTTCTTAATTTTAAAAAATTTTAGAATTTTCTTAATTTTAAAAAAAATTTAGAATTTTCTTAATTTTTAAAAAAAATTAGAATTTTCTTAATTTTTTTAAATTTTTTAAAAATTTTCTTAATTTTGAAAATTTTTAAAATTTTCTTAATTTTTAAAATTTTTCTTAATTTTTTTAAATTTTTTAAATTTTTCTTATTTTTTTAAATTTTTTGAATATTTTAAATCTAATTTAATTAATTTATATACTATTATTTATACGTAGACGCGAAACGGCGTCGTTTTGCATTTTCTCCTCCACGTCGCCGTGCAAAACGACGCCGTTTTGGACCGAGCTCGCCGGAAAGTCGCCACGTCAGCCATTTGGCCGGATTTTCGCGGAGTAAGCACTTAAGTGTCCCATTTTACTCCGATGATGGCGGCTTAAGTGTTAAGTCAGCACCATTTTAAAGTTATGGCACTTAAGTGTCCTCGTCTTCAAGTTATGGCAGACTGCGGTGTCCCGCACTCCATATTTTCCACTTGGTTGTCCCAAAGTGTCTACCACTTCACCCTTCTCACAGGCTTTCCTCACAAATTCACGGTCTGAATGGGAAGTTTTGTATTCATCCTCTTCTTCGCTATAGGAGTAGACCTCCTTATCCTTTGGCAAAATTGAAATAAGGTCTTCTTCATCATGAACGATGTGACCTTTCAACGGGTGATCATCAAATGGCATGCTCTGTCCCATCTCTTGGATATCCGTCAGGGGTATATCCTCATCAGCATCCCCATAAATCATGTTGACATTTTCAGAATGCTTTGGAAGAGGATTTTGTTGGACATTCGGTGCTGAATCCTTAAAGGCGAGCAATTTTTTATCCAGCAAATTCTGGATCTTATAACGGAGCACAAAACAATTATCTACATGGTGACCTTTTTCACCCATATGATACTCACATGTTTTGTTAAGGTCGAATCCGGCAAACTTTGGTGGATTATCCCTTGGGATCTCTTTTGCCACAAGATGATTTTCGATCAGCATTGGAAGTAGTTGTGACATGGGCCTAGGCAATGGAGTAAATTGCCTTGGAGGGGCCTTTCCTTTACGCTCAAGGTTCCTAGAAGATCCCCCTACTTCCATGGCAGATTTATGAGCTTGAGGAATATACGGCTTCTAAGAAGAAGTATTTTGTACATAAGCGATCTCCACTGTCGATTCCTTATCCCTCTTCGGGGTATATCGACGATTTGTGTTCTCAGACAACCTACCTTCCCGCATAATCCCCTCGATACGTTCTCCCAACTCTACAAACGTAGCAAAGTTCATACAGTATGATTGTACATCTTTTCAAAAAAATCACGGGGCATAGCCTCGAAGCAACAATTTCATGGTCTCTTTCTCAGATAATGGTGGTTTCACTTGAGACGCAGTGACCCTCCATCTTTGAGCGTAGGCCCTAAATGATTCGGTTCTTCTTTTCTCAACTCGAACCAATTCTTCTCGAGTTGGAGCAATTTCAGTATTGAATTTGTATTGCTGAAGAAATTCATCAACGAGATCTTCCCAAGTACGGATTTTCTCCATGTCCAACTCTATGAACTAGGTTAACGCAGACCAACCAGCCGTCCCGAAGTGAATTGATTAAGAGTGGAGGATTATCTCGAATAACGGGCCATCTTGCCCGATAGTATTTCAAATGAGTCTTCGGACATCCGATGCCGTCGTATTTTCTTGTGAATTCCGGCTCCTTATAGAACTCGGGGACCGTAACTTTAGCAAAGGTTGACAGGTTTATCAAGCCCCCGCAACGATAGCCTTGCAAAGCATGCAAAGGCGTTCTTCGATCTTTGCTAGGCGCCTTGAATTCTCCTCATCGAAGTGTGAAGTCGGAATCTCTTTAGATGAAGGCTCTGGACCGATAACTATCGGGATCGCGGTGGGGATCTCTTCCACGAGGCCCTTTTGCCATGGGCTCTACTACCGACACTTCGGGGGTGCGGTAGGAATATTCATGGTAGAAGAAGTAGACGTCAAGCTTTTGACTTGGCTAGAGAGATCGGCCAATAATGTCACCAGCTGGGCCATTTGATTTTCCATATTAATGACACGGGCTCGGGTATCTTCGTTTTCCATCTTTGTTTGGCGGCGAGTTCGTATAACAAATCTTTCTTCAGCCGTTTTTTTCAAAACCCTGGGAAAGAAAATGACTCGAATTAGTACCAATCAAAAGAAACCATTAAGGTACAAATCCTAGTCAATTTTATATTTTCTTGAGATGAAATAATGATAAGAAGTGTATATGATCCCAAAAGATCATATAACATCCTCTTATCAAAATTTCCTCAAAAGAAATTATACAATTGAAAAGGAACGACGACAAATATTTAATCGAATGCCCATTTTCTAAAAATTACATGAAAATGTTCATGAATTTCATTTATTTCAATCGAACAATTACAATGGAAAAAAAAAACCTTGCTTTCTTGAAGCTTACAAAGTAATTCGATTTTACAAAGGATATGAAAAATGAATACAGGGAAACCTTGATAGAAAGGAGGGAAATACAAAAGAAATCCCTTTACAAGAAAAGAAACCCAAGGACTAGGTGGGATCACACGGAGACGCTTGTTATTATGGGCCAAGCGTTCCTCATTGATCAAAGCATCGTCTTCTTGTTCCTTAATGTGAGCTTGTCGAAATCCTTGAGGCTCCGGAATTTTTCCACTTGTCTTGGGTTGAGATTACCAATGGTCTTGAGATTTCCAAGCACGAGATCACGTCCACTCTGGGTTTATCCATCTAAATCTAAACCTAAAGGGGCATCCATGATTAAAATATATCGCCGTTGAAATATAAAATGCGTAATTGAAATATGGAAAGTAAAAGATAAGCACGATGAAGAAGGAACGATAGCTTACCTACCAGACACATGGCAAGCACAAATCACATGTCGCATGAAACTGTGAGGTTTCGACGCCTAAGGTAAGGGTGCTAAAAGGCTCAAGGTCCTCATCCCAAAAGATAAAAATAGTTTACCCACCGCTACTATCGTCGGTCAGTGCTATTTTTATCAGTTGGGATGAGCAGGTTTATGTAAGTAATGTATTACCACGAGCGTTCACTCGCGGCTTCCACCCATAAACCCTCCTAAGGTCCTAAATTGGGCGATCGGGGTTTTAGACCGCGGTTGTGTGTGCAGTGTCGTGCTAAAGCTTGTAAACATGCATTTAAATTTAAACATCCAGCACTTCAATATAAACACACATATATTCATACATCCTCACACCACCTGCAAAACAAGGGGTTTACAACCACGCCTCCCCTTATAACTCCCACCTACAAAACCATTTAACACGAGGTTAGCGACTAACCTGATTTTCCACGCGACTTTGACATGCAGGCGATCCTACATAAGACATGTTAGTTAAAACACAACAACCCTTTTTAAACGGCTTCAAGTCCTCTTAGCCTAGTAACCAGTCCCCAGCGGAGTCGCCAAGCCTGTCGCGACCCGATCTCGCCGCCCCTCGAAAATGTATCCAAGGAGGGAAAGGTCGAGTTTAGGGATACTTGATCACGAGAGTTCCCTCACGAGATCGCGAGCTCTCCCAAGCTCGTACCCGCGTGACAGCGGATTTATTTATATTATCTAGGTATTTAACAACCTAAAAAATAGACGGAGTCGCCACTAGCCTCATTTTTTAGGGTCGGCTAGAAACCCAATCGAGGGTCGGGAGTGTTCCCTCGATTCCTACGCAACCAGATATCTAGGTTCGGGGACTTGGGTTACGCTAATATTGCTATTAGCGCCCTTTCGGTACCTAAACAGTATGTTGTGTTTTTCCTAACATGTCAATGCGTTTCTTTTTACATTTTCAGGATTGTCAATTCTATATTAAATGATCATGCGTGGTGGATTACTTTCATTCTATTCTATTTCTAAAAATGAAAAGAAAACAATCAATGAAATTGAAATTGCAAGACATGAAGTAAATAATCAAGAAAAGCAGTAAATCTATCATGCAAACCTAAAAGAAAGTATAAAAGAGAAATATATGGAAAAAAGAGAGAAAAACCCGCAACTCGTCGGGTTTTATACAACAAATAGAGCCCGAGACATATGTCGGGAAAATGGGTATTACATGAAAATGGTCGGAATGGACATCGACCTCCACCATCTTCATGCCTTCTCCATCTTCAAGGTCCTAATCTAAACCTAATCTAAGAAATTTATGACTAGGTGCATACAAGTGAAAGAAACAATCATCACAACTAAGATCAAAGCAATTGGGTTAGAACCCATGTATGATTGGCTCTAAGAAAAAGGCACAGAAATCAAGCACTTTATAAAGAGCAACTTTCATGAATGGAATTTCTTGAGGCGTATCAAGTTCGAGTAAAGTCAAATTCATGGCCAAAAAGCAACAATCGCTAAAGCATGCAAATCAATCATAAGCAAATCGAGAAATGATGCATGATAACTGATTTGTTAAGCCACCTAATCAATGCATGAAAACCATGAAATTTGAACATGACGTAGGGTTAAATGTGAAGAAAAAGTTTGATTTAGACATTTAACCCTAAATCCATGTGCAAAAGGCCACACAAATCCATTAACATTGATATGTGACTTGTCATTAGGAGCAAAATGCATGACAATTTAAATTGTTGCATGTCAACTTAAATTCTAAAATTACTTGACCTTAAAAATTCTCAAATTTTGCATGGGATGGATATGGATATTATGGACAGCTTTCATTGAGAATTTATCCTCAAGATCATTATGTATAAGATCATACAAAATCGGTAGACAGTCGATTCATAGAGACAAGACAGCACCGCAGGTCAAGACAAATTCAGACTTCAAAACTTGATCTAAAGAAAAGAAAAGAAAAAAAAAAACAGGGCAAATGATGGGCAAATTGGACAAACAAGGCATCGTTAGAAAGCTCAAGGTGTCCTTTACGAATTCCTATCAGGTGACAATTGCAATTTAGGTCTTTTTCTAGCTCAAGCAAAGCCATTTGTATAAGTGGTCAGATCAAATCATAACAAGCAGAACACATCAGCAGATTAGCGCTCTTTGCAAGAAGCATCAGGCAGGGCAAATGGTGGCCAAATCGCACGTATTATATGTCTATGGAACGCTTGAGAAGTCTATTACAAATCTCTAGAAGACATTAAACCCTAATAACATCATCTACCAGTTCATATCAAGCGATTTATACAGAAGGTCATCTGAAACAGAGAAACAAATATTTGGCAGATTCTGGACCTAACTTTGGACAGGCAAAAACCATATTAAATGAAATCCGATTAGGGCATTCTATAGCTCATTGGAGAGATAATCGAACCATCTTCAACTTATATGAAGACTTCGAACACAGACAACCACAGCAACCCGCTCATTTCACGTCATTTGCACAGAAGGCCAGATCAGCGAAAGAAACAGAATAACAGAGCAGAACAGCAAATCAACCTAAAAAAACTACTGCAGTATTAACAGATTTTGTAAGTGTTTTTCAGTGACCAGATGACGTTCGTTCAGGGCGTGCTACATATCAAATCGAAGCTCTACAAGTGTATTTTTTATGTCTAGAAGGGCTCAAGACCAGAAAACCTCATCTATTACTTCATTTAAGCCAAAACAGAAAGTTGCAGTACGTCAAAACAGCAAACACACAAAGAATTGACGCAATTCACAACACAGCTCATCACACATCGGTACAAACACAACAAGGTGACCACAATGTAACATGTATATTCGTGGCGAGCTAGACAATCATAGATGGCAAGCAAGCACAGTGATGCAAACAATGCTGATTCTTCATGTCTTACATTGAGACTATATAACATTCATGCATTACATATACACCTCATTTACACAAATCAAATCGAAAGAGGCACAAAAAGAAATGAACAAATCACGATTGGGTATACACACAACCAAATCAAAAAATTGTAGCTTGCCTACCATGTTTCAAACAACTATCCCCAACCGATAGAAGACAGCAGTTTCTAGAAAGGAGCATAAAAAACTCTTCCAATAGCCGCACAACCATACCGGTTTACTGACAACTACAAGCTCATCAAGGGGCAAAATATAGACAGCAATCCAGATTGAAGTGTACCAATGAACTCACAGCTTTCTAGCAAAGAACATATTCAATATTATGAACAAGGAATTCTAAAAAAAAACACAGCAGCAGCAGAGGAATTCTAAAAAAAAAGAACATTCTTCTGGTGCATGTCTAGCTTGTATAGCTTGATTTGCACTGATGAAAATATAAAAAAAAAAAAAACTAAAGGGGAACGAGGCCATAGCAGCTTTTTAATACTTGTTACTAGGACAACTCTTCATTAGAAAGGACCTGTTGGAATTTGTTCTTGATTTGCCAGTTAAACCAAGTGAAAAACGCAGTAGACAAATAACGCTATCTGCAGGTTGTGAAGACTAACTGAGCGGGATCAAACATTTGGTATGAGTATGATCGAACGATTGCTTGCTATTGAAGAACAAAGTATGAACATGTATAAATGGTTTCTTTTAGTCTCTTGAAAAGAGAAGAATAGAATAGTTCTATTCAACGAAAGATGAACATCAGCCGAACAAAAGTCAAGTAAACCACACTCGCAAATAACAAAGTGACAACTTGCTTTCTCACGTTTTCATCATAATCCATCAATCAATCGCATAAGACATCAATTATTTAAGAAGATTTAAACTCTAGAAGAATTTCGCAGCAGGAAAGTCTTGACATATTCAAGCACAGATATTCATACCTCAACAGCTTTATCAGTCAGCCTCTTCAAGAACTCTGAAAAGATTGTCTCTGTTTTCGAGTAATGACCGATCCAAACTCCTTGTGAGATTTCGATTGAATCGGCGACTTCAATGAATAGCCGGCGATTTCAATGGTTGAATCGGCGAGAGGAAATACATGCTCGGCGCCAAAAAGAAAAAGAAAACAAAGGGAATGGAGGATTGAGATGACTTCTAAAAAAAAAAAACTTTACTAGAGAAAACGAATCCGTAATCCGAACGAAACTTGCCGAGATCTAAGAGGAAAAATCCTCGGAAATGACTCGATTCAAAGGGAAATCGTTGCTGAGCTTTCTCCGAACTCGGCGCGAATCCAAGCCTCGCACCTCCAACTCTTCGATCGGCAATCGCTCTGTCTTCTAAGGTTTGATGGAGTCTGAAGAAGGTAGAGATCGAGAGAAAACCGCCGTCGATCGAGCTTCAGATCTCTATCCTCGGAGCTCGGAGCTCGGAGCACGAAGTCGAACCGAAGCGAGCCGGCCGTTAATAACGAACGAAAGAGGTCGAATCAAGCTCCGCCGTTGCTGCCGTTGCTGCTACCGATGCCGATCAGTTTCGGAAACCGGATCCCCCGAGCAAACTCCTTACCGAATAGAGGAAACACCTCCAATCGCGCACCGATGGAGGAAAACCCTAACCTTGATTGAACCAACGAAGAATCAACTTCCAGAGATGTCTGCTTTTCAACGATGATGAAGCCGTTGTTCGATCTCGCTTCAGGAATCACCGGACGTTGAGAATATCGAGTTCGATTCCGGTATGAGAGTTGTTCAACGCCGATCTTCAGATTCTGATTTGCTGGATCAGAACACCAGCAACCTCGGATCAATTTTCTTCACAAAAATGCAGAATCGCTAGCCTCCATTGTCTTTCGGCGAGAAGAAATCCATGGATTATTCGCACTAGAGGGAGAATAACTGGATTTCTTCTTGAAATCGTCACTCGAATGAAACAAAACTAGAAAAGAAAGCCTCGTGTGCGAAGCCCTCAAGAGAGAGAGCTTGCGGACGTCCGAGAGAGAGAGAATGTGTGTGGAGAGAGAGACTCCGTGCCGAGAGTCTCGTAGAGAGAGATTGTGAATCCCCCCTGGAGCGATCCCCTCCTCCGAGAAAAAAAGCCCCCACAAAAGGAAAAAGCCCTCCGAGAGAAATCGTCATCCCCTTTCTCTTTTTTTTTTTTTTTTTTTTTCTAATTTTTTTTCTTTTTCATTTGATTCCTTTTCTTTTGTTTTGTTTTCTTTCTCTCTTTTTTTTTTCTTTCATTGATTCCTTTACTTCTTTTTTTCTTTCTCTCTATTTTTCTTTTTATTTTCATCATTTTTTTGATTTTTTTGGCTCTTTATTCTTTTTCTCTCTTCTTTTTTTTTTTATTTCTAATTTTTTTTTTTTTCATTTCAAACAATTTTTTAACTTTTGCGAATTGAATGTTTAAAACGTCGACAAAAATTTCGGGTGTCAACAAGTGTGCACCAGACTTAAATAAGAAGAGTTAAGAGAAGAGAATGTTGCATACAAAATTTATAGTAGTTCGGCTTAGATCAAGCCTATGTCCACTTTCCCATGCTAATAGCTTTTTGGCTAGATTTCACTATATGATCAACAAGAGATTACAACTTTGAGTGTAAACACTTAGTAATAGATCACACTATTCCATTAAGTCACTCTTTTGGTATTTCTTTTACAATTACAAACGTTTAAGTTCATGAAAGACAGGTGTATGATCGAAGGTCGCTCAGACTTTGGAATTATAAATTCTACGCTTCGTCTTTTACTTGCTCATCAGTTCTTAGTCTTCTTAAATACTCATCAACTGCCAAATTGACCATTGAACAAAATCTAGAGAATTGTCTTCCAATCTACCCATTGGACAAATCTGTATCAAGAAGATTTTGTAGTCGTTGAATGACAAAAGTAGAATCCCAAGTTGATTCTGATCGCCTATACAAATAGAATTTTGGCTTTCATAAGTAGAGCTTTTTCGTTTAGAAAGTTCTTGTCTTCAAGATCCAATTGTCAATCAATTAGATTGAGTCAATCAAATCTATCTTGATGTAGAATCCATTCCATATCACTAGCTGTTATATGTTTGGGGCTTATGTTATGTTTTGTCAAATTGACTCGTTCTGAACATGCTTCGTTCTGAATTTGCTACGTTTTGAACTTATGTCTCGTTTTGGACCTTGTCACATTCTGGACTTGTGTCTTGTTCTGTATGTAAAATCTGAGTATATTCTGCTTGAAGTAAAGTTTGAGTGTCTTCCGTCTGAAGTAGAGTCCAAGTGTCTTCCGTCTGAAATAGAGTGTCTTCCGTCTGAAGTAGAGTCCAAGTGTCTTCCATCTAAAATCTTGATGTAGAATCCATTCCATATCACTAGCTGTTATATGTTTGGGGCTTATGTTATGTTTTGTCAAATTGACTCGTTCTGAACATGCTTCGTTCTGAATTTGCTACGTTTTGAACTTATGTCTCGTTTTGGACCTTGTCACATTCTGGACTTGTGTCTTGTTCTATATGTAAAATCTGAGTATATTCTGCTTGAAGTAAAGTTTGAGTGTCTTCCGTCTGAAATAGACTTTACAATCTGAATGTAAGTTTGAACATATTTTGCTTCTGAACATATTTAGCTTTAAGGTTTAGACACAGTTTGAATAAATTCAGCTTCAACATTGAGTCTGTCTTCTGGTTCTTCCAAATATAGACTTTGATAATATCTTTTACACATTCTATCATCTACATAGTATATTACTCAACCATTAAACGCGTTAGTAGTCTTTGATTTATTTTGTCATCTTCAAAACATCATAAGAGATTTTTCTAACAATCTCCTCATTTTTGATGATGACAAAATAATCTCTGAATATGTAGATGTGTAAACACACTTTCTAAAATATTGATAAATCAATCATCAAATTTTAGATTTTCAAAAAACGTGATTTGAAGCAAAAGAAAACAAAACAGATTGAGCAACAATATATAGAAAAATAATCGTAGCTCAATATTATTTAATAAATAATATCAACCAATCAACACATATGCATATTGAAAAATGCTAGTATGAACATCTAGAAGGGGGTGAATAGGTGTTTAAAAATTTTTTGACAAATAAATGCAGAATAAAATAAGTTGTGAGCAAATTCTAAATAAGGATTGGAGTTTGATAAACGAGCCACCGACTTACGTAGATGTTCGAGAATCATTATGCGATGGAACGCAGTTTCCGAAATAACCTATAAGTGTGCAATGAACTTAAATAAGAAGAGTTAAGAGAAGAGAATGCTGCACATGAAATTTATAGTGATTCGACTTAGATCAAGCTTACGTCCACTTCCCACGCTAACAGCTTTCTGGCTGAATTCCACTATATGATCAACAAGAGATTACATATTTGAGTGTAAACACTTAGGCCTCGTTTGGTTCAGCATTCCCAATGGGCTTTAAGCCCCCAAAGCCCCTTAGGAAAAATATTAGGTGTTTGGTTCAGCATTCTAAGGTTTCATTGGCAAAATGCTTACCTTTGAAATGTTGAAAGCCCAAAACAGTGAGGATCTACTTTGGACTTTCGGCATTTCGAATGCTGATATAAAGTTCAATGAGTTTTTTTTTTTTTCTTTTCAATATTGCCCTCATTGATAATTTTGTTTTCCCCTTTTGTCCTAAAAAAAACTATTCATCGTCTTCTTCCTTGGATGTGGCCTTGCTGCTCCACCATGAAGCTCAGCCGCAAGCGGCCAGATCTGGCCATCGAGAAGCCTTGCCTGAGGTCGAATGTGACATCCCGATTTTTCTAATTCTATTCTCAGCTGATTGAGGCGGGCATTTCATCTGTGCGTATAGTTCGTCTCTCCGAGTTGGCCACTCATGAGAGGACTAGCCTATTTGAAGCAATTAAGGGATTTTAACGCGTCAAACTTGGGGACCGATCACCCTCGGGTCGGATGCAAGAAAATTTCCCGAAAGCTACCCGGTAGGTTAGGCGTGCCGAAATCGCACCGAGATTGAGTTCAACCGTAAAATTGAGATTTAATTTAGAAGTTGGAAGCTCGGTTATGTCACACATCTTATTAGGATCATGAGATGATTTTTGTAGATTTAAATTGGATTCAGTTAGAAGAGAATTGTTGGGAATTGAAGAAATTGGAAGTACAAGATTTTAGGCCCCGGCGGAAAATGAAATTGACCCATTGAAGAATGTTGTGGGAGAAGAGATAGTGGAAGATGACATGGGATGATGTCATGGTGGGCCATTTGTGGGATTAAAGAAAAAAAAGGAAAAGAAAAGGGAATGGTCCCATCCCTCTCTCTCTCTCCTCATCTTCATCTTCTTCCTCTCTCTCGTGCGACTCCATCTTCATCTTCTTCAAGCTTGAACCGGCGGAAAGGAGGGGGAGCTCGTGCGTGCAGCGGCCGACGGAAGCTAGCCGTTCGCCGCCGCCGCCCCGCGTCGCCCGCTCGCCGGTCGCCCCGTGCCCGCCGTCGCCGTCCTCCTTCGTCTTCGCCTCCGGAGGCCGTTCGGCCGCCTAGAGCCGCGGTTTAGCCCACCTCCGACCGCCGTGCACCGCCGCCTCACCCGTCCAAGCCCCGCCGGTCCTCCTCCGCCGTTCCTCCGCCGACCGCCGCCGGATCCGCCCCCAACCAGCAGCCACCGGAAGTTGCAGAAAATGGGTATGGCAGCCCCTTCGTGGCCCGTTTTGGCCGCCTTCCCGAGCCCGGATGCTCGGCCCGCTTTGAGGAAAGTCGATCCTCGCGTCGTCCCCGTCGTTTTGGTCCGCTCGGTTCGCTAATCCGGTGAGTTTAACTCACTAAATCTTGATTAGAGGGTTAATGATGCTCTAAGTGTGCTTAGTCTAAGTTAAGTAAGTTTAGGTGGTTAGATTAGTTTATTTGGTTGATGATTAGATTATGGTGTTTAATTAAGTTAAATTGTGTTTGGTTTAAAGTTAAGTATGTTTATTTTTAATATAAAGCCTTGATGTGACATAATAGGGTTTTATTTCTGAATTATTTAATGATTTCGAAATTCTGAAATTTATAATATTATATTATATTCCGAAATTATTAAATTATTATTTAAAAAAAAAAAAAACGGAAAAATTATTTTTGACCCCGATTGCTCGACTTTCGTGCCGATCGTCAAAGCATGCGTTCGGATTTTGAAATTGATGGTTGGATATTATAAATTGGGTGTGGATGACGAAAATGTGGATATTATTATTTAATTAATTTTCGGAATAAATTTAATTATTTATTAAATTCCGAAAATTTTGTCGGGACCCTAAATTCTCAGAATTTCGTGCTGGTCGCTGCTGTGTGGTTATATTTTGAAATTGATGATTGGTTGTGGCGAATTGAGTGTGATTGCGATTTATGTGGATTCTTTAGAAAACCCTAAGTGTGGGAATTGATGGGAGATTGGTCGTGATTAACCACCTATTAGAGGTCGTGCCTAGTGAGGCCGTGATTAACCACCGATTGGAGGTCGTGCCTAATAGGGCCGTGATGAACCACCTAAGAGAGGTCGTGCCTAACGGGGCCGTGATTGACCACCTATGAGAGGTCGTGCCTAATAGGGCCGTGATGGACCACCTATGAGAGGTCGTGCCCGGAGGCCGTGATGAACCACCTAATTAAAGGTCGTGCCGAGTGGGGCCGTGATTGCCACTGGTTATTAAACCTTTGTATAGGGCCATAATTGAGAGCAATGATTGATTTGCTAGAATGACATGTAATCGGCCAAGTCGATTGATCGCTGAGACGATCCAAGTGATTGAATTGTCCTGATGATGTGATTGTGCCATGGTTGTTTGGTTATCATAATTGTACGTGGTTGAATTATATAAATTATGCTAACCTGCAGATGAAGGCTAATGCGAGGTAAGTCTTCTGTGTGATGTGGCTAGGCCACCCGGGGCGTATTATCTTTCTAATAGGGGTTTAGGGGGTTGAACTTGCTGAGACATCGTCTCATCCCGGTTGTGGGATTAAAATTTCAGGTCCCTAGATGGCGATCGTGGAGGACCCGAAGCCCTAAGTCTGGAAAGGTGGAGACTGAAGTATCGGTGAACGTGTCCTGCTAGTTGGTTTTAGGATAGTTCCCCATTCATTGAGCTGGTCTATTTTGTAGACAAATTCGTAGTTGTGTTTAAGCATATGTGTTTGTAAATAAGTGTTTGATATGGTGATTGATTGCCTGCTTTTCTATCCCAAGTTAAATGTTGTCAGGGGATTTGTTTCGCTTCCGCATGCGTAATAAAATGAATGGGTCGGCGACGTATCCTGGGATGTC
This sequence comes from Eucalyptus brandiana, assembly GCA_014182725.1. Classification (NCBI taxonomy): domain Eukaryota; kingdom Viridiplantae; phylum Streptophyta; class Magnoliopsida; order Myrtales; family Myrtaceae; genus Eucalyptus; species Eucalyptus brandiana. The sequence continues at coordinate 31,370,331 of CM024673.1, forward strand.
GCATATTTAATCGACCATAGTGGGATGTGCGCGCGCTCGGGGTTCGGGGCGTGACAACCTAGTTTAAGTGGTATCAGAGCATGGTCTGTGTATGGAGTGATAAGGTGCGATGAGTCATGGGATAGTTAGTAGGAAAGGCTTTTAATATGCTGATGCATGTGGTTGATAGCTGTTTGGTAATGTGTTTGTGGGGTCACTCAAATTTCAACCTGATGTTGGAATCAGAAAACAGGTGTCTATAAAGAGCCTGTAGGATGAGTGACCAGGAGTGGAGGACTCCTTGGAAGAGGTCGGTAGGACCTATACCTCGGTAGGATGCCGACGAGAGCCGCACCCGAGGTAGAGTGCGAGCTTAGTCCAAATACAGTGTGAGAGTACCGCCGCAAGTCGGTACTGAGAGTGTAGCAGCACCAAGCGATCCTAGGTTTGATGGGATCGTTTAGGCGCTAGTGTTCCTTGGAAGCTCGTGGGGTCAGTAAGCTCAGGACCGAGCCGCCGCTGTTGCCGTTGTTTCTACCGTTGCCAGTGTTGTGACCGTTGTTGTTGTCGCGCCTGTTGAGGCTCAATCTGGAGTTGTGATCGAGGATCAAGCCGCTTTATCTAAGTCAAGGTTCAGTTTAGACAGAGATGGAAATTGATTAGGGAGAAAGGCTGATGTCAGAAGAAAGGTGCCCCGTTTCACCTAACCGGAAGAGTAGAGTTGAAAAGTCAGTGCTCAACTTGATTGATGGGCGTCGTGTCTGTCAGAAAGGACATGGATCTGTCCTGTGATGTAAAAGGGAAAGAACTTGTTACAGGTGTCGCCAGTAAAGTCATTTAATCAAAGATTGTTCGTATAGACAGATGGAACCATAGCCGCTTCACACCGTCATTGATAAGACGAACGAGGGAAGCATGCTTTGCAGATGTTCGGTGGGGTACTTGGAATGCACCCCGGTGCAAAGGAGGGTGCATGATATTCCTTGATAGGAGGTAGAGGACTCTTCGATTGTGTGCCGAGTCTGTGGAAAGGAGACATGAGACAGCCTAGTGTCAGAGTAAAAAGGGAGCATGATTTGAATATGGCCAGCACGACCATCGAGTTAGGAACCGTCCGTGTAAATTCAGGAGAGCGTAAGCACTATTATTGCAGAGAGGACGCCACTAGGATGGCTAGAGGAGCATGAAGGGATCGACCATGCATCAATCAGAAGAAGAATGTTTATGAGATGTTTTATGCAGAGTAATGCAGCAGAATTTTCAGTGAAGGTTGTAGGGTTTTCGTTGAGGTAATGAGGTAATAGAAATGTGAATTTCTGACTATAGTTGCACTCGAAAACTTTGCTTAAGTATGACTTGGAAGTCATTTATGAAAGGGTTTGGCCCAAGGAACTTTCTGTTGTTTTGAATCATGGTAGTAACATAATTCAGTTTGTTCAGCTAGCGTGTGAAAGTTTTGAATCACTAAAGTTGAAGAGGAACTTCAACCCTTGTAATTTGTCACTGAAGATGACCTGGTTCTGGTTGTTGGTTACCAAATATGCATGGCAACTGTAATGGATGCGTCAGTTGAGGAGTCGAATATGGAGATTATAATCGTGGTACAAGAGTTTTCTAGGGCATTTTCTAGGGAATTGTCGGGTTTGTTGTCGAAAGAGAAATTGAGTTCATGATTGAATTAACACCCGGAGCGAGCCGATCCTTAAAGCTCATTACCGAATGGTGTTACCCGAGTTAAAAAAGCAAGGTGCAGATGCGGGAATTGTTGAATAGGGATTCACACGTTCCGGGCATCATCTTGGAGAGCATCTTTTCTATCTCGTGAAGAAGAAAGTCGGGTTATTGCGTTTGTACATCGATATTCTTCGGGGATCGACGGAGGTCGTGGTATCATCAGTTGAGGATCGGGAAGAAAGATATACCGGGTTAGCATCTCGCACTTGATATGGCGCTATGAGTTCATTGTAATACCGTGTGGTTTGATGGACATCTTAGCTATTTGTTTGGGTCTAATGAGCATAATGTTTAAGAGTACTTGAATCAGTTGTGATCGTGCTCAGTGAAGATATCCTGGGGTGTTCAAAGAGTGTTGAGGAGCACAAGAGACATTAGAAGATGATACTTCAGACCTTGAGGACTCTTCAATTTTATGCTAAGTTTAGCAAGTGTGAGTTTTGGATGACTCGTGTTGCGCTCCTAGGCCACGTGATTTCAGGCGAAGAAATCTCCGTAGACCCCGTCCAAGATTGAAGCAAAGGAATGGGGTTGGCCGAGATTGACTACAATGATAGAGATTAGAAGTTTCGGGGATTAGCAGGATATTACAGAAGTTTCATGGAAGGGGTTTTCAGTGTCAGCGTTGTAGTGATTCGACTATTGAAGAAGTAAGAAAAGTTCGTGTGGACGGATAAGTGCGAGTGTAGTTTTCAAGGGCCTAAAAAGAGGCTGACTACCGCGCTTGTGCTTACTATTCCATTTGGTCATAGAAGTGATGAGATACATAGTGATGCGTCGTTTAAAGGATTGGGTTGTGTGTTGATACAAAGGGATAGGGTTGTGGCATATGCGTCCCGTCGCTGAGACCTTGGGAGTTAAATATGAGACAGCGTCGCCGGATGGAACTCATTAAGGACTATGACTATGGTATTTTGTACCACTGAAAGGTGAGCAAAGTTGCGATGCACCGAGTCGAGAGTCCTTAGTTGCATAGTTGGTACTCAAGGATTTGATCTTAACGAGAAAATTCGAAATTTGGTTTTCAAATCTAAGGTAGGCCACATTTGAAATCTTATTACTACCCTCGAATTGAATCGAGAGAGCGATCGAATCAAATTGTTTCGCGGACGATTCAGAAATTCGAAACTTTATAAGAGAATGCGAGATGAGAGAGGTTGATTTTCAGATTTTCAAGACGTAACGCTAAGGTTCTGAGAGATGATTGTGTGTAGTTGATAATGCAGAGATTAAAGAAGACATCTTATGGGAAAATCATCATAGCAATGTCGGCGTTGTCCAGGACAAAGTACGAATAGATCTTTGTTTTGAGTGTGTGACACCCCCGATTTTCAAACTCGATTTCGATTGGTTAAATTGGGCATTTCATCGACGCGATTACGGTTTTTTCTCCGAGTTGGCCACTTACGAGATAACTAGACTAGTTGGGTGAGTTATCAAGGGCTTTAAGGCAAATAGACTTGCGACTCGACCGAAATCGACTTCTCGATCGTGCTCATCTTTAGAGATCATTACGGCACAGTTAAAAATCGAATTAAGATTAGAGTTAGGTCGGTTCGACTGAGATGAATGACCGATCGTGGGTGACTCCACTAAATTGGAAAACTCTCGTCGACTGATACTAATTTGATTTTACTGTCGTTCTAGTACCCTGTGTCCGTACTTGAATCATTGAGATTTTCACGACACTTGAGAGTCGCTAATGTGTCAAGAGAGTTCATCGTGGCTCAAAGAAAATCGACCACGGGTCATTTGTCCTAAAAAGCTCCGAAAACTACCCAAAGAGTCTAGGTCACACTAAAAGCGTATCGGAGTGAAATTAACCGCCAATCTAAGTTCGATTTTAGAAATTGGAGATTCTATCTTGTCACAAAGTGGGTATACCGAAGTGTGTGTGCATCAGATAATTCACCGGCATGGAGTGCCGGGGATGAATCGTATTTCAAATCTAGATCATATGTTCCAAGTTGGCAGAGCTTTCAGATGGTTCTTTCTTAAACAAAGGCATAGCGAGAGAGTGCGGAATTTCGATTGCCGAGATAAAGTCGGAAATAAAGATCACAAAGCCGTAGTCGACAATGGTCGTGATTGCAAATGCCGAGATCGTGTGTCGAGTTATATCGGATCTTGGTCGATGTTCCCGTTTCCGTAGATCAATTAGATAGTTCTTTTAATCAGTGCAGAGCAGAGTGTTCAGGACTTTAGTCGGTTGAGATGAGATCAGAGATCAGAAAATTGCAAGTCCAGAGTTGGTTCAGAAATTAGTGATTCAGTTGCAGTTATCAGTGACGGATTAAGGATCGCTCAGAGATGCCGGGAAAATTTACGCAGTAAAGTGTCGAAAATCTTCGAATTTTTAGATTGAGAATCCTGTTCATCCTTGAATGTCACCTAGGATAGGGACATCTCGAATTGTTAAGAAAGGAGAGCTGGAACTGTTTAAATGACGGAATATTTCGAGTTTGAGATCAACGCAGAATTTTGGCTTTAAATGGAAAAAGAAAGCGGTTTGGGACACCGTCGGCGCCTCTAGCCGAGTTGGTATCCGGGATGAAGCTCGTCGGTCCGAAGTCGGGAGTTCGAATCCCGACGCGGTAGTTAGCCGCTTTGTGGAAAAATAAAAAGAAAAAAAAAAAAAAAAAAAAAAAAGAACCAAAATTTTTGCGGCTTTCATTTTTGTAAAGATGGACAAGTGCTTAGTCTTTTGGGAATCAAGAATTGGTCTCGTTAATTCGGAAATGTTTCGTCGGCGCAGAGAATGCGGGATAGCAAAGACGAAGCAGAATGAAGGAGCAACCTAAGAAAGAGAAAATGATATGAGACGATTGTGCCCCCACCTTTTTGTTAAGAATTAGTAAAGGTTTAAATTTCGAGGACGAAATTTTTATAAGAGGGGAAGAGTTGTGACATCCCGATTTTTCTAATTCTATTCTCAGCTGATTGAGGCGGGCATTTCATCTGTGCGTATAGTTCGTCTCTCTGAGTTGGCCACTCATGAGAGGACTAGCCTATTTGACGAAGCAATTAAGGGATTTTAACGCGTCAAACTTGGGACCGATCACCCCTCGGGTCGGATGCAAGAAAATTTCCCTGAAAGCTACCCGGTAGGTTAGGCGTGCTGAAATCGCACCAGATTGAGTTCAACCGTAAAAATTGAGATTTAATTTAGAAGTTGGAAGCTCGGTTATGTCACACATCTTATTAGGATCATGAGATGATTTTTGTAGATTTAAATTGGATTCAGTTAGAAGAGAATTGTTGGGAATTGAAGAAATTGGATGTACAAGATTTTAGGCCCCATGAAAATGAAATTGACCCATTGAAGAATGTTGTGGGAGAAGAGATAGTGGAAGATGACATGGGATGATGTCATGGTGGGCCATTTGTGGGATTAAAGAAAAAAGGAAAAGAAAAGGGAATGGTCCCATCCCTCTCTCTCTCTCTCTCATCTTCATCTTCTTCCTCTCTCTCGTGCGACTCCATCTTCATCTTCTTCAAGCTTGAACCGGCGGAAAGGAGGGGGAGCTCGTGCGTGCAGCAGCCGACGGAAGCTAGCCGTTCGCCGCCGCCGCCCGCGTCGCCCGCTCGCCGGTCGCCGTGCCCGCTCGTCGCCGTCCTCCTTCGTCTTCGCCTCCGGAGGCCGTTCGGCCAGCTAGAGCCGCGGTTTAGCCCACCTCCGACCGCCGTGCACCGCCGCCTCACCCGTCCAAGCCCCGCCGGTCCTCCTCCGCCGTTCCTCCGCCGAATCGCCGCCGGATCCGCCCCCAACCAGCAGCCACCGGAAGTTGCAGAAAATGGGTATGGCAGCCCCTTCGTGGCCCGTTTTGGCCGCCTTCCCGAGCCCGGATGCTCGGCCCGCTTTGAGGAAAGTCGATCCTCGCGTCGTCCCCGTCGTTTGGTCCGCTCGGTTCGCTAATCCGGTGAGTTTAACTCACTAAATCTTGATTAGAGGGTTAATGATGCTCTAAGTGTGCTTAGTCTAAGTTAAGTAAGTTTAGGTGGTTAGATTAGTTTATTTGGTTGATGATTAGATTATGGTGTTTAATTAAGTTAAATTGTGTTTGGTTTAAAGTTAAGTATGTTTATTTTTAATATAAAGCCTTGATGTGACATAATAGGGTTTTATTTCTGAATTATTTAATGATTTCGAAATTCTGAAATTTATAATATTATATTATATTCCGAAATTATTAAATTATTATTTAAAAAAAAAAAAAAAAACGGAAAAATTATTTTTGACCCCGATTGCTCGAGAATTTCGTGCCGATCGCTTCTTATGCGTTCGGATTTTGAAATTGATGGTTGGATATTATAAATTGGGTGTGGATGACGAAAATGTGGATATTATTATTTAATTAATTTTCGGAATAAATTTAATTATTTATTAAATTCCGAAAATTTTGTCGGACCCTAAATTCTCGAATTTCACTTCGTGCTTCGGCCGTGTGTGGTTATATTTTGAAATTGATGATTGGTTGTGGCGAATTGAGTGTGATTGCGATTTATGTGGATTCTTTAGAAAACCCTAAGTGTGGGAATTGATGGGAGATTGGTCGTGATTAACCACCTATTAGAGGTCGTGCCTAGTGAGGCCGTGATTAACCACCGATTGGAGGTCGTGCCTAATAGGGCCGTGATGAACCACCTAAGAGAGGTCGTGCCTAACGGGGCCGTGATTGACCACCTATGAGAGGTCGTGCCTAATAGGGCCGTGATGGACCACCTATGAGAGGTCGTGCCCAGTGAGGCCGTGATGAACCACCTAATTAAAGGTCGTGCCGAGTGGGGCCGTGATTGCCACTGGTTATTAAACCTTTGTATAGGGCCATAATTGAGAGCAATGATTGATTTGCTAGAATGACATGTAATCGGCCAAGTCGATTGATCGCTGAGACGATCCAAGTGATTGAATTGTCCTCGATGATGTGATTGTGCCATGGTTGTTTGGTTATCATAATTGTACGTGGTTGAATTATATAAATTATGCTAACCCGCAGATGAAGGCTAATGCGAGGTAAGTCTTCGTGTGATGTGGCTAGGCCACCCGGGCGTATTATCTTTCTAATAGGGGTTTAGGGGTTGAACTTGCCGAGTATCCCAAGTTAAATGTTGTCGATTTGTTTCGCTTGCCGTAATAAAATGAATGGGTCGGCGAGGTTGCATATTTAATCGCAACCTCGGGGTTCGGGCAAGCCCCGCCCCGAACCGCCTTAGGTCGGCAACCTCGCCGCCTCCCCAAACCGCCACTAGCACCATTGTTGAGCCACTTTCCACGTGGTTGCATCTCCTCCTCCTTTTTTTCTTTTCTTCTCTTTTTTTTCCTTTTTCTTTTTAACTTAAAGGTGCTTTGCAAAATATACACAAAAAATGAGTATCTAAACACTCTTGCCTTCACAAAATGTCCATTCATTCAGAGATATTTGGGGAAATGTAAAGCCATTTCCCCAAAATTGAACCAAACAGACCCTTAGTGATAGATCACACTATCTCATTAAGTCACTCTATTGGTATTTCTCTCATGATCACAAACCTTCAGACTTTGGAATTATAAACTCTATGCTCTGTCTCTTACTTGCTCATTGGTCCCCGGTTTCCTTAAATACTCATATATTTCTAAACTAGCCGTTTGACAGTACCTAGAGGATCGTCTTCCAATCTACCAATTAGACAGATCTATATCAAGAAGATTTAGTAGCCGTTGAGTGACAAGAGTAGAATCTCAAGTTGATTCTGATCGCCCATACAAACAGAATCTTGGTTCCATAAGTAAAGCTTATTTGTTTAGAAAGTTCTTGTCTTCAAGATCCAATTGTCAATCAATTAGATTGAGTTAATCAAATCTATCTTGATATAGAATTCAAACCATATCACTAGCCGTTATATGCTTGGGGCTTATGTTACATTCTATCAAGTTAACTCGTTTTGAACATACTTCGTTCTGAATCTGCTACATTCCGAACTTGTGTCTTGTTCTGGACTTTGTCAACATTCTGGACTTGTGTCTCATTCTGTATGTAAAGTCTGAGTGTAATCTGTCTGAAGTAAAGTCTGAGTGTCTTCCGTCTGAAATAGACTTTACAATTTAGACGTAAGTTTGAATATATTCTACTTCTGAACATATTGAGCCTTAAGGTTTGGACATAGTCTGAATAAGTTCAGCTTCAGTATTGAGTTTGTCTTGTAGTTCTTCCAAATATAGACTTTGATAATATCCTTTACACGTTCTATCATTTGCATAGTCTATTACTCAACCATTAAACACATTAGTAACATTTGATTTATTTTGTCATCTTCCAAACATCATAAGGGATTTCCCTAACAATTATGTTTGAGCAAAATGTAGACGAAGAAATCCATGAAGACCGGTGTTCCATTTATAGTGCTCGGGCTTTTCTATGCATACTTATTATACCTCTATTGGACACCCGACACGCTAAAGACAATATTTTCAAGCAAATATTACATGCCGGAGGTGTGTGTTCGATTGAAAGACGCTGGTTCTACTATTTTGTGCCCTTTGCACATTTGATTCCAATTTGTCTATCGTTCTTCTCAGACTACTATCATGCTATTTTATGAGTCTTCCGATCTCGATGTTGTTTTTGAATTGTGCAGCTTCCTGGGATTGCAAAGTTGTTCACAAATGAAGTGGCTTTAGCTTCTGCATGGATTCACTTGTTGGCTGTAGATCTCTTTGTTGCAAGGCTTCTCTCTCTCTCTCTCTCTCTCTCTCTCTCTCATGTGCATGCGCGTGTATTGACAGTTACAATTTACCAAATGCAGGCAGGTCTTCCATGATGGATTGGAAAACCAAATCGAGACTCGGCATTCAGTCTTTCTTTGCATGATGTGTTGTCCCATTGGAATTGCCACTCATTTCGTCACGAAAGCATTAACTAGGAGTGATAAAACTAGTACGAACACCTATAGGGGGTGAATAAGTGTTTAAAATAAAATCTTGACAAATAAATGCAACATAGAATAAGTCAAGATCAAAGTATGAACAAAGATCAGAATTTGTCATGTGATGAAATAGACTTTTGAAATAGCCTGTAAGTGTGCAATAGATTTAAGTAAAATGAGTCAAGGGAAGAGAAAATTGCACTTGAGATTTTATAGTGGTTCGGCTTAAATTAAGCCTATGGTTACTCTCTCACGTTGACAACTTACTTGCCAGATTCCATTAAAGAATCAATAAGAGATTACAAATATGAATGCAAACACTCAATGGTAGATCGCACTAATTCATAAGTCACTCTTTTTAATGTTTCTCTTATCATAACTTGTAAAGCTCATATAAAAAGACAAGTAATATTGAGATCAGCTTTAGACCTTGGAATTTCAGGTTCATGTATGTCTTTTTGACTGATTGATTTCCTTAAATATTACTCCATTCTACACTAGCCTTTAGCCAATTATTGAAAGATTTTCTTCTAATCTACCCGTTGGCTAGAATGATTCAAAGAGATTTTGTGGCCCTTAAAGACAGAGAGAATCTTCACTTGATTCCGGTCGCCCATACAAATAGAACATTGATTTTCATAAATATATCTTTCTCATTTGGAACTTGTCTCTAAAATTGATTTCATTAATTTGTGATTGACTCGATGAATATATATTTATGGAAAGTCCAAATTATTAGCCATTGCTAATTATATTTTAAATCTCTCTTGCTCTGATCCCGTGTCAAATTTGCAATATCTCTCGTTCTAGATTTACTTCGTTTTGGCCTTGACACATTTTGAACCTGTTAGAGTGGAAGGACATTCATGAGGATGATATATGAATATTTTGGAATAGAATAGGCTTTTGCATAAAGTTTTTGAAGGTTGCTCAGCATTATAGGTGCTTGTCTCAACACTTGTTCTAACATAAACATTAGAATTAGAAAGTTTTGTCAATTTTAAAATTTGGATGGAGTTTTCTCAACAAGGAGAACTCGCGACTGATCGAGAAATTCTTTTGCCCATGAACTAGTGGAAACAGTTGAGATATAGAGCTTTAACATAATAACTTCATTTGGTGAATCATTGAAATTTCATCCACATTCTCCTTGCCAACTCTATAATTCTTCTTGTTTCCTTCATCGATATATAATGCATCATTGCCTACTCATTTCTGGATGTAGAGCATTGAGGTGAGTGTGGATGAAGTGCAGGACATCTTCCTTTCACTGTACCCTGAACTTCCTTCAGACCGCCTCCTTGACTAGGGCAATGAGGTCGAGCATGTCTAGCGAGGTTGAGGTGCCGATGATTATGAAGAAGATCGCAGATTTTGAAAAAGCTGTTGCCTCTCCCACTCTGTTGCAGAACCTTTTACAATGAAAGATTAAAAGGTTATCTGAATGGCCTCGTGGTTGTATAATCCTAAAATCCCCCAGCTGTAGCCGTCACTCTAGATGCACGCAACACTAGCCCGTCCCGACGATAAGAATCTCATAACGGAGCCCTCCGTCAACGGGCCTCTTGCACTCGATCCACGGCGACGGAAGATCTCAGCCGTCCAACAGCTCATTTGAATCCATCCATAGAGGGTCCCGTCGTCCCGACAAGAGTTTGGCCCTTCACTGTAGGATCGCAATTAGCCTAAGAGAAAACCGTGAAAGTGGTCGCTCACTTCACGGCCCCAGTAGAGCACCGAGAGAAAAAAAAAAAAAACTTATCTTTTTTTGGCAATTCAGATTGTAATATTCCGAAAAAAACACCCGACACATGGGAATCTTACGGATCCCATTTAGGTGCACGTCATCCGAGGTGTCGACACATGGGTGGTCGGAGAGAAAGAAGCCAATAAGCGAGTCAAGCAAGAAAGGCAGAGAGAAAAGAACCGAAAGAAAGACTGGAGAGGTCTATCCTATCCGACCGGCCAATGGCAATTTCTCCCACGCTCAGTGTACGTGGACTTTTCCTGTTTCGGTGCTTCCGCTCGGTGCGCTCCGAATGACCTTCTTCATACAGGGAAAGCGCCCTTTTTCCTGTCTTCCACTATTTCTCTTGTGTCTCTCTCCTCCGTCCTTTGAGCTGCGGGTTTTTCGCTTTGCTGGGCACGCAATGGGAAGTAACCCACCTCACTCACTCTCTCTCTTCCGGAGGCTTGAGCTGTTATTCATTATAAAAAACTAGAAGCGAATGAAGAAGGCATTATCGGATCTGGACATCTCCTTCCTGCTGCAAGAATGGGCTTCTCTTCTTGCTTGTGCTATGCCCACTTCACTCCGCTCCAGGTATCAATCTGATCTTCTCTCTTTTCGGTTCTCATTTCTTGAAATGCCCTTTTCTTTCTTTTGACTCCCAATTTGAGCTCCTTTGTGTGTGTGTGTGTGTGTGTGTTGTTTGGCTTCTTTCCGGCGTTCTCGAAAGGCCCTTTGCTCGAACTGTTCTATGTTTGATTGTTGATTGCGGATTTGCGGGTGTGCCGTGGTGAAACGATGAAACGAAATGAAAGAAAGAAAGGAAGTGCTTGAATTTGAGTCTGCTTCATTGAGGGTAATTTTAGTAAAAATGAAGTGCGTGTTTCTTCTTGTTGCTTCGATTCGTTCGGCAGATGATGGAAATAATGGAGTCAACTCAGAACTTACATTCTCTGTTGAGCATATCACTTGTCCTGAAAATTGGCCATGTACATCTTCAACTTACCTGCAAGCTACCTCTCTTCTTTTTGTAATGTCCCGTGTGCTAACTTGTAAGTCTCTGTTACTCTGTACCTCTGAGTGATTTCTTGTGCTTGATACGAGAAGGTTTCAAGTGTTGGTACTGCCATGGGATTCAAGCAGGCCGCTTGAATGTCCTGTTCCCAAAAGCTACTCCTTTGCTTTCAAAGCGGACCTCTGTTGGGAGGATCGCAATCCCAAACGCACAGCGTGATTGATTACCCGATTAGTAGCTCCTTTTAATTGCATATCGTTTCCTCTCTTATACCCGCTAATATCCCTCTGGAATTAAAGAGTTACTGCCGCCATATCTGGTGTATTGCACGAGGATGGGCTATGACCTGTCAACTGTATCACATTGGAATATAATGCCTTTCTACCCGCAATGGCTCAATTTTTATATCAAAGTTGGTGCATGCTTATTGACATTGTGTTACTAAAGTATATGACTAGTTAAGTCGATAATAGCTTTCGACCAAAAAAAAGAAAGTTGATAATAGCCTTAAAAAACATGGTATTTATGGTTTTGTGTAACTTGTCATGATATGAAACACATATAATTGGTGTTGATTCTTCCCCATTTCTAGGTTAACTGAAAGGGGATTTTGGGATGCAGGGCACAATTCGGATGAACTGGAAAGTTTAGAAACATCAACACTAAGATAACCTATCATCATTGTCCTAGATAAGTTGGAATATTTGCATCATATTCAGTTCATGTTTCTCATAATAGATATATCCCATAATGGAAGTATGAGTTTACAATAGGACCATAAACAAAACGATAATTACTTGCATCTTTTGAAACCTGCAATAATGATTTATATACCTCAATTCCATGAGTAACTTTGTTCACAATTTAGACAGATCTTGTCTGGGTCTGAGAGCTGTTCTTATAATTTCAATTTCATTTGGACAGATTGGCAGTTCAAGATTGATAAAAAACACTTCATATCAAAATTCTATTGGAGCACATCAAAGATCCTCGTTTCCTCTGAAAGGTTGTCACGCTGAGCTTTTAGGCCTACATATTCTGAGGGTGGGAGACAACATACCCAGGGAGTGGAGTTTTGCCGGAGGATCAATAATTGTTACAATACCACACTCAGCAAGGTTCATCCAAAACCAGAAAGCCCTTGGAGCACATGCTTCTTGTAAGTTTCGCAAAACTTGACGCTTTCTCGTTCTAGTGCTGATACTATAGTCAATATAACCTTTTGCTTGTCGTGGCTCTACATGACACACAATCTGCGACAAAAAAGTGATGATTGCATCTGTCAATCTTTAGTTTGTCAAGGAAGTTAGGTACCTGAGATATTAGAACAGGATTGGATGGTTCAATGAGCAAATATGGTGAATTGATGGAGTAGATCTTTTGGTACTTCTAGAGCAGTCAATCGCAACCATCAATCTTAGAAAAAGATACCAGTAGAACCCAAAAATAAAAAATAAAAAAAGATGGTCAACATTACATCTGACTAAGAAAAAAAGATTCATTCTGGGAGTACCTAGAATTTTTCACACTACCTTTAGCGCCATATCTCAGACTATTAACCTGTTGCAGGGCTGCCAACATCTCAAATCGCTAGCAGTGCTTTCACTTGGGGAACTGTGGCTGTTCTCCCTTTCTACACTCTCATGGTTGTGGCTCCTAAGGCCGAAGTGGTATTACCCCTTCTCCCTCTCTTCTTTTTTTATCCATTTGAAATGCATTTGTATGGTCCTTCAAATACTTAATATCTGATGTCAGTTCATTGTTATGAAGTTCCTGTAAATTCTATGGTTCTATCTAGCAAGTTCATCTGATGACATCTATTTTAGAAATGCTCTCACTTTTTTATTTTTGGTTGGGGGTTGGGGGGGTGGGTTGGCCTTTATCCAACATGCAATCTTACTGCTAGCATGTTAGTTGGTTGAACTTAAAATTGCGTGACCGATTCACTTCATTTGGTTATGCAGATTGTTTGCTATTGTCTGCTGCGTCGACATAAAAACCCGTGGTGAATTTTTATTTTGGACAGTTCTTGCTTGCTCTACATGATGTGCGAACCAGTGGATCATAATCTTCTGTTTTCTCCATGTAATTAAGCTTGACTTTTGATGTTTTCAACTGGCCCAATGATATTAATTTGTGATACTTGGGTTATTATGTTTGAGCAAAATGCAGACTAAGAAATCCATGAAGACGGGTGTACCATTTATAGTGCTTGGGCTTTTCTATGCATACTTATTATACCTCTCCTGGACACCAGACACGCTGAAGGCAATGTTTTCAAGCAAATATTACCTGCCGGAGGTGTGTGTTCAATTAGAAGAAGCTGGTTCTATTATTTGTGCTCTTTGCACATTTGATTCCAATCCATCTATTGTTCTTCTCAGACAACTATCTGAGTCTTCTGATCTCGATGTTGTTTGTTAATTGTGCAGCTTCCTGCGATTGCAAAGTTGTTCACAAATGAAATGACTGTAGCTTCTGGATGGATTCACTTGCTGGCAGTAGATCTCTTCGCTGCAAGGTTCTCTCTCTCTCTCTCTCTCTCTCTCTCTCTCTCTCTCTCATATGTCACGCATGCACAATATTGACAGTTGCAACATACTAAATGCAGGCAGGTCTTTCATGATGGATTGGAAAACCAAATCGAGACACGGCATTCAGTCTCTCTTTGCTTGCTGTTCTGTCCCATTGGAATTGCCACTCATTTTGTCACGAAAGCACTGTCCAGGAGAACCTGTGACTGATCAAGAAATTCATCTATCCACGAACTGGTGGAAACAATTGAGATACAGAGCTTTAATGGAATAACTCATTTGGTGCATCATTGAGATTCCATCCACATTCTCTTTGCCAACTCTATCATTCTTCTTGTTTCCTTCATAGATATATTTTACGTCATTGCCTATCCATTTCTGGATGTAGAGCATTGAGGTGAGTGTGGATGAAGTCCAGGACTTCTTCCTCTCATTGTATCCTGAACTTGCTTCAGACCTCCTTGACCAGGGCAATGAGGTTGAGCATGTCTAGTGAGGTTGAGGTGCCGACAATGATGAAGAAGTTCACAGGTTTTGTGGAAACTGTTGACCCTCCCACTCTAACCTTCCGAGCCTGCTTCTTCAACTGAAGTTGCGGTTGCAACTCCTGAATTTAGGTGGTTAGAGAAAGACCTGAGCTGGCTCTTCTTTTGCCCATCGGCTGCAAGCTCTTCTCATGTGTGTGAAATGCGGATTCGCTCGTTGCAGAAACTACAGTTACTGCGATATCAATTGGAATGACTGAAAAGGCTCACAATTAGTTAACTGGACTGACTTCGGAAAGACAACACACAACTTTTCTCTATAAGCAGGTTTTGCCTATGATTCCAGCCCCAGGGGGGCGAGTAATGGCTTACTTAATAAAGGGAAAACAAAACAAAAAAGGAAGAATCCCAGTTCAACCTTTCCACGTACTCTTGCTGCTTCTTCCTAGCAGAGTCCGGCGAGTGCTGCAGCTGAGAATGCGACCGACCGATAGCCAAAGTTAGGGTCACTTCTGCGACTGTCTTAAACTTTCCGTCATTCATTGGCAGCAATGACAAAGCTATCAAGAACATTGTTGGCTGTCTCCTCGACGCATAAGAAAGATGATGAATCGTCAAATGAAAGTGCTTTAACATACGACGACGAGGGGAGTGGATTATGTTTTGGTTCTCCATCGACATGATTTTGGTTCGGTTCATAAATTCAGGAAACCAATTTGAAATCGAATAATACTGTGTATTTCATGCTTTTGAAAGGACTTGAAAATGGTACGTTCACATCTGGTGCGAGAATCATCTGTCCATACGCACTGCCTACTGTCCCCAAAATGTCTAGAGAATTTAAGGCCAATAATATTGTCCAGAAAATCTTAAACCCATCACATGACCGTCAATTTGATCATAAACTTTTCACTTTGACCAATATAGTCCTGAATATGTTTAACAGTTTTTCAATGTAATCGTCCATCAATTTAGGCTGAAAATTGGCGGTATGATGGTTTAGTCAACGTTGGCCATTTTACATGTCACAGCCGGTGAGAGGTGAGAAAGAAATGAATCAAAATGAGGTCCTTTGTAATTTTTTTCCCTTTCTCTTCTTACTTTTCTTTTCTTTTCAACCCAACTCTTCATCTCCTTCGCCGGCCATAGGCAAGAAACTCGGCCCTCACCAGTGGATGTGAAATGCACCTGAAAGAAGAGTTCGCACACATGATTTCACAGATCCCGTAGTCATGTTGTGTGCACTTTCTTTGAGTTGAAATCTCTGATAAACAATTTCACATGCGTTTTATCCGATCGATCAAGCTTCACCAATGGGGAGCTTCAGCTTCTTCCTCCGCTCCCTAACCTCACTTCCTTACTCCCACAAGCTCTCCATGGGAGTGAAGAAGATGAATAGAAAAAAAAAAACAGGAAAAAAGAAAAAGAAAAGGGAGAAAAAGGGAAAATTTAGATGAAATTATATAAATCATTCATGTCAATACTACCACGTAGGATACTTGACGCTAACTGGTCATCATGTTAGCGATTTTCAATCAAAATTAGGCAGATGGATTATATTGAAAAATTGTTAAAAGTTTAAGACTACATTAACCAAATTGAAAAGTTTAACAATTAAATTGGAGGTGTACAATAAGTTTAGGATTCTTAGGACAATTTTCAAAAAAAAAAAAAAAGGTAGACAGATAAAATGTTTTGGCATCTTCGCAGCTAAAAATGCATGGATATAGTATATATGCTTAACGGTGAAACTTTTTTTTTGGAGATAATCAATCACGTAAGTCATATGAGATGACATTAGTATTCTTTTAATGTTGCAATAAGATGATATTGTAAACTAGAATTCGCGTAATAGTCTAAATTTGCTCAAATATTCATGGAGGTAGGTAATCAAGTAGGATTTTCAAACTAATAAGTCTAATTGGATTACACTAAGCAGGTTAATTTTGCCTATTAATGGCTAAAGACAAAAAAATAAAGACTTATAAAAACTCGATTAGGTTAAACTTAAACTCTCCCTCATTAATTATACTTATCAATTGTCAAAGATTAAAAAAAAAGATGTATATTACAATTCTTAATCTAAGTATTTATTACTTCATTCGTGGGAAGTTGCAGAAACTTGACACAATAAGAAGGCAGGTCCTCTCCACTGAAGTAGATCTAAAGGAAAATCGATAATATCAAAATAAGTTCGATTATTATATGAACGGATGGCTATAAAATGACGTGAAAAAAATAAAATTTAATCGATAGCCATTTGTCAAATTTATTTGTGTAGCCATTACATATGTGTCCCGTATTTTTTTTTTCAGAAGAAAGAGTATTTTATGTATATATCATAAAGTCATAATCGCGTAATTAATCAATCGCATTGCTTACATGATATCATCCTAATAAATTAATGTGTTTGAAAGATGATGGGTTAAATAAATTTCAAATATAATAAACGGTATATTTTACATGAAAATTACTTGGGCAGGAGGGATCATTATTTGATTAATTCGTGATATTTATGGGGAGCTTCAGCTTTACCCCATAAAAACAAGAGGAGAGAGAAACCAAATATTATGGGAAACGAATCTCCACCGTTCATCACGAGGGCTAGGGTTACACTGTCTTCTCTTGCTTTATAAACCTTCTTTCTCCATTTCGACCTCCCTCCCTCCTCCGTCAGGCACCTCGAGCAGGCTTCCTTCGAGCTTCTTGGCCTTCGACGTGCCGACCCTCGGTACACCTTCTTGAACGTGAGTACATCTGAATCAACTTCCTATCTTCCTACCAACTTGCTGTTGATTACGAATTCCTCTGTTGTCGTCAGAATGTCGATTCTTGCAATACATTCTTGCTCCTGTGATGTGTTTGTATTGCTCGAGCTGAGCAGTTTTCGTTGGATTGACTTTAAGGGAAAGTGGTCATTGATGTGTTTGGGGCGCACCCTTTTGTTTTCTTGGGTTTGTTGTGGATTGGATTTGAACTTTCCTCGGTGAACCAGCCTCGTTCTTTAAATTTGAGTCTTTCTGGTGCTTCATGTATGCCGGGCTTCTTGACGGGTTCTCAATTGTCATTTGGGGTGAATGGTGACTTAGAGTCTAGGGGTAGTTGAGAGGACTTGTAAGGGCTCGACAGAGCAAGCCTTTGGAGAATGGACGTCTTGTGCTGCAAAAAAAAATTCGATTTTTGCGAGGTTTTAGTTCCATCTTGCAATTCTAGACAGTTTTTCACAGTTTTTGCTGTTGGTTATGCCCTTAATAGCCTGTATTTCAATTTGATGTCCAGTTTAAAGTGATAAAATTACTTAACACGTGCCTAAATAAAATCGACAAAATGGTACCTTTTTTCTCATGTGCCAGTTGACAATGTCCCTTGATTTGCAATTTCTGAAGACATCGGTTAGTCGTAGGTGACACTCATTATATTGTTGTTGATATTTGACTGCTTTGGATGGAAATAGATCTGTCAAGATGTACACCTCCAGGAGGAAGATCCAGAAGGACAAGGATGTTGAACCCTCCGAATTCGAGGAGATGGTCGCACAGGTCAGTGCTGTGCAGATGTGTGTAGCTTTCTCTTGTGTTCTGCTGTTGCATTATATGATTTCGAAGTTCAATTTGATGTTGTTGCAGACATTCTTCGACTTGGAGAACACCAACCAGGAGCTGAAAAGTGAACTGAAAGATCTTTTCATTAATTCTGCAGTGTATGACTATCACTACATGGTTTTCAGAAACAATGCTTTTAAATGTGTTCCCTTTATAGGCTTGTCAATGATCTGACTCAATTTCATTATATTGTCTCTAGTGAAATGGACATTGCTGGGAACCGCAAGGCTGTTGTCATCTTCGTCCCCTTTAGACTGAGGAAAGCTTTCCGCAAGGTTCACCTGCGTCTTGTTAGGGAGCTGGAGAAGAAATTCAGTGGCAAGGTTTGTGTTCTTTGAAAGGAATTACTGTACTCTGGCAGTGGGTGGAGTGAAATTTTGTTTGACTTAGGGTAAGAAATAAGGTAGTAGCAGTGCTTCCAGTTGATAACACAGCAATCATGTGTCAAAGTCTTCTATATCTAGATAATGAGACATTTATATGTGCTATAAATGATGCTGTCTCTCAGTATTTGGTTCTGGTAAGGTGAGGATACTTCTGATTGTTATGATATTGGGGAATTTTCAACTTTTAGTATATTGCCGTAAAAAGAAAACATTCCTTTCATTTGATTCGGGAGTCAATGTGGAAGACATCAATTTTGTGGTTTGCATTACAATTGCCAAGCCTTTTGTGTTATGAATAATCATGTTAATATCGGGAATTCTAGTATTCGGTTCTAAAGTGAATTAAATGTGCATGAGATGTCAAAGAGTAGTGAGTTGTGATGATTGCTTGAAGTTCATGCAATTTTAGGGCATGAAATTGGCTGCATGCATTGAATTCATTGTTATTTTTGTAGGATGTAGTCCTTCTTGCCTCCCGCAGAATAGTGCGGCCACCAAAGAAAGGCTCTGCTGCTCAGAGACCCCGTACCCGCACCTTAACAGCTGTTCATGATGCTATGCTGGAGGATGTGGTGTTTCCAGCCGAGATTGTTGGAAAACGTGTCAGATACCGCCTTGATGGATCTAAGATAATGAAGGTCGTTTCACATGTCTCTTGAGTGAAATGCAATCACAAGAAAATTCTTGTTATAGTTTTATTAGAGACTTGGAGCTGCTCTAACTTACAGCTGTTGTATGGTTTGTACAGATTTTCTTGGATCCCAAGGAGCGCAACAACACTGAGAACAAGTTGGAGACCTTTGGAGGAGTTTACAGGAAACTTACAGGAAAAGATGTAGTGTTCGAATATCCGATTACAGAGGCTTGAGGAGCTTATCTTTGTGGAACCGATGTTTTTTTTTGATGAGTTTAGTTTGCATTGAATAGAATGTCATTTGAAATTTTGACTGCTTAATATTTGATTCTGTGTCCTACATTGGAAAAATGAAGCTTGGGTTTGGTACTTCTCATAAAATTTCTTTCTCCTCCTAAGTTGCTTTTAAATACTTAAGTTCTCTTACTAATCTAGTCTCCTAAAGAATGATGATATCATAATGTCGATGAATGTATTCGAGTAATAGCTTGACGAGGTGACTTCTCGAATTATCTTTTGTTGTCTTGTGTCAAATGTGTTCCTTTCAACTTTGTGTCTCCATTTTAAGTTGATCTCGCTTTCAGCTGAGCCGAAAAGCAGAGGAACGTAATTCTTAAGGAAAGGGGATAGTTCAAGTAGTCCACCGGATGCGAAATATCCCATCCTCAATTTCTCATACAGAATGTATTGCGCAATCTTTGAATCGCCCAAAAATTACCAGTGTTGATATCTGAATAGCATCTTATATCATGTAGGACGGTTTGATTTGCCACTAGTTTGTCTTACTCCAAACTAAACTACTTGAATGAATCAATCTGACATAATCAAACCATGTTTGTTGCGACTATGAGTTATGCCTACCAGTTCACATTTCTTTAACTAAACTACTTGAATGGATTGATCGACTGATTTAATTCATGAGACTTTTAAACTGATTGGAATCAAGATGTTAAACAACCAAAAAGTGATTGAACCTACCAATAATTCCATTAGATCGAAGTGTTGATATTTGAGTAATGCCTTATATTGCGACTGGATTTGTAAAACAATTTGATTCACCACTAGTTTGTGATACTCCAAACTAAACTGCTCAAATGGATCGATCTGACATGATCAAACCGCGTTTGTACAACTATGAGCTATGCCCACTAGTTCACGTTTCTTTAAACTAAACTACTTGAATGGATCAATCAACTGATCTAATTCATGAGACTTTTAAAGTGATTGGAATCAAGATGTGAAACAACAAAAAGTGATAGAACTTGATTCCATTAGATCGTAGTGTTGATGTTTGAGTAGCACCTTATATTGCAACCGGATTTGTAGAACGATTTGACATGTCATCAGTTCATGTTACTCCAATCTAAACTATTCGAATGGGTCAATTTGACATAATCAAATCATGTTTATTGCAACTATGAGCTATGCCTACCGGTTCGTGTTTCTCTAGACTAACCTATTTGAATGGATCGATTGACTCATCTAATTCATGAGACTTTTAATTGATTGGAATCAACATGGATAAAAGTATAAAGCAAGTGCCAAAACTTAACGTAATAAAACACTTAAGTGCAAAAAGTTACAAATGGTACATATAACTACTACTTTCTTTGAAAAATGAGACATTTAAGTATCAATTTTGACGAAGATGTTAGAAATCCTACGTGGCAGTATTTTTAATAATATAACTCGCTTACATAGCTCTCCGGAGAGCTAAGTCAATAAAGAATAATCAAAATGATGTCATTTTGCCTCTCATGTGAATTCTAATATAAATATTAATTAAATCAAATTTTATTTTATTTTAATTTTTTAAAAAGAAGAAGAAGAAGTTGTGAGAAGAGGTTGGGTGAGGGCGATGGCCCTTGGCAAGCCCTGTGAGGGCCAGCGACCCTTGTCGAATCTAGGGGAGAAGAAGAAGGTTGGGTGAGGGTCTCCCCACCGTTGTCAGGAAGCGTCGGCAACAATAGGGGGAGGGTCGAAGGGTCGTTAGGCCCCGGCTGAGCCCTAGCTAGCGATGGCCCTTGGCCTGGGTCGGGCCATGGTCGAATCTAGGGGAGAAGAAGAAGAAGAAGAAGTTGCGGAAAGAGGTTGGGTGAGGGTCTCCCCACCGTTGTTAGGAAGCGTCGGCGACAATAGGGGGAGGGGTCGACCGTGGTGGCCCTTGGCCCCCTAGCTAGCGATGGCCCTTGGCTCGGGGGCCAGCGACCCTTGTCGAATCTAGGGGAGGGTCATGACCCTTACCCTAGATTTGGGCGAGGGCTTGGCGAGGGCTTGCAAGCCCTTGCCGTTGGTTGGCCAAGAAGAGGTTGGGTGAGGGCTGTGCAAGCCCTCGTTGTCTCCCCACCGTTGTCAGGAAGCGTCGGCGACAATAGGGGGAGGGTCGACCGTGGTCGTTAGGCCCTGGCTAGAGCCCTAGCTAGCGATGGCCCTTGGCCTGGCTGTGTGAGGGCCAGAGACCCTTGTCGAATCTAGGGGAGGGTCGTGACCCTTACCCTAGATTTGGGCGAGGGCTTGGCGAGGGCTTGCAAGCCCTTGCCGTTGGTTGGCCAAGGTCGCCAACACCCTTCCCAACGATAGTGGGGGGGAGGGTTGGTGAAGTTCGCTACCCCCTACGACAATGGTGGGGAGGTGGCAATGAGGGCTTGCATAGCCCTCGCCAAAGTTTTGCAATCTTTTTTTTTTCAAATAGTTTTAAATTTAATTTAATTAATATTTATATCAAAATTCAAATCCGAGACAAAACAACATCATTTTGGCTCTTTTAGCCACTTAGCGTGCACAACAATATCGTTTTGCACTTGTCTCACCAGAAAAACGCCACGTCAATATTTTAGTTGGATTTTCTCGTTCTTAACACTTAAATAATACATTTTGCTCCGATTTGGATACTTTAGTGTAATTTTTTCCCAGTTTTTGGCACTTAAGTGTCCTATTGTACCAAGTTTTAAAACTCCAAGTATCCACGCCTCAATCAATATGTGAAACAACAAAAAATTGATTGAATGCCAATGATTCCATCAGATTGAAGTATGATGTGAGTAATGCCTTATATTGCAATTGGATTTATAGAATGATTTGATTTACCACCACTTCGTGTTACTTCAAACTAAACTACTCAAATAGATCAATCTTGACATAATCAAATCATGTTTGTTGCGACTATAAGCTACGCCTACCAGTTCACGTTTATTTAAACTAAACTACTTGAATAGATTGATCCACCCATCTAATTCATGAGACTTTTAAAGTGATTGGAATCAAGATGTGAAACAACCAAAAAGTGATGAACTGCCAAATGATTCCATTAGATCGGAGTGTTAACGTCTAAGTAGCGCCTTATATTGCGATCGGATTTGTAGAACAATTTGATTCACCACCAGTTCATGTTACTCTAAACTAAACTACTCGAATCGATCAATCTGACATAATCAAATTGTGTTTGTTGCAACTATGAGCTATGCCTACCAGTTCACATTTTCCAAACTAAATTAGTAGAATGGATTGATCAACTAATCTAATTTATGAGATTTTTTAAGTGATTGGAATCAAGATGTGAAACAACCAAAAAGTGATTGAATTTGTCAATGATTCCATCATATCAGAGTACTGATGTATGAGTTGCGCCTTATATTGTGATCGGATTTGTAGAACGATTTGATTTGCCACCAGTTCACGTTATTCTAAACTAAAGTACTCAAATGGATCAATTTGACATGATCAAATTGTGTTTGTTAAGACTATGAGCTACGCCTATCAGTTCATGTTTCTCGAAACTAAAATACTTGAGTGGATCAATTAACTGATCTATTTCATGAGAGTTTTAAAATAATAGAAATCAAGATGTGAAACAACCAAAAAGTAATTGAACTTGCCAATGATGCCATCAGATCGGATGCTACCATCCTCCTCCAAACACAACGTACAAGACAGAAACAGGTGTTTTAACTAATCCAAATACATCATCGGTCACAATTCAACAGCACTTCAGAAAAATATGGAACTCCCTTCATTCCTCTTCAATTTATTCTTAAAAGGATCAAATATCTCATCCCCGCAAAAATGTGAAATAGATCGATCCTTGTAAATATTGCGGCTGGATTCAAACTTCAAAACAGAGGACACTTCCTTGACTAGAGGGAACCATGGAAGGTACGGGATAGGAATTACTGGATTTTGCTCAAGAATTTTAACCTCAGGATGTTGCAGCAAGAGCTTATCTTTGCCTGAGATCAGAGTCTACAACTACTTTATGAAGAATTATGTTATAATTCCCCATAAGACTCGCTTGATCTCATGTTTCATGCATGTACATGCAAGAAACTAATGAAAACGAATGATTTACATACACAACGGAGACTGATCACAGAAGGCATAACAAAATCTTTTGTGTCCTACACTGGATTTAAATCTGAGACTTCTTGCCGTTTTCCAACTCACGAGACTTGAGAAACCTGTCATTAACTCCTGCTCTATACACATGCAGCTCTGTCACAGATGTCACATGAATTTCCACGTTCGCAGGTACAAATAAAACATAGCCTTCAGCAACTACATCTTGCTTCACGGACCCCACATTTATAGTTCCCTCACCGTCGGTCACAAGAAAAATGGAAGGACCCAGAACTGCAGAAAAGACGGCTGATGAGCCCTTGGGTAGTACACAGCGGTCAACCTCAAATTCATCAAACGGGGGAATGTATCTCGTTATGTACGTTTTCAGAGGTACTCCTTTTAGGATGTCCGGAAAGCCCTGCGAAAGAGTTTTCATTACCATGTTAACATTGGTCAAGTAGAAGATGCATCATCCTTTGACTAGAAAGGCATCTCATGGGTAGAATTGAAACATTCTTCACTGAAGAGAGCTCCAACCAAAAAAAAAAAAAAATAAAAGCATTTCACAGTAAGAGATACTAACAATAAATCCAGTAAAAAGCCAATTACAGAATCTACAAACATCCCTAAGAATAAATTGTCCATGCATTACTAATTGTAGATATAAGAAAACATTTGATCCCTTTATTCTGATTCAAGGGCAGAGCAAAGTTCTTATTGCAAATCTGTTTGAAATTATGAATGAAGAAAATAATAATGATGAAGCATCATCTTTTAACACCTACGGATTAAGCACAGTAAGCAAGAGCATCTCATTGGCAAAAAGGATAGAAAGAACTTGACACCTGCTTGTAAGTGAGCATGGAACAAAGAGTCTGGATGTCCTTGGTCTTAGGAGTGAGGCCAGCTCGCACAACATTGTCAGATGTTGCCATGCACTCAATACACTCACCAGATACGTATGCATGGGGTTCATTTGCCCCCAGATACAATGCCTCGCCTGGATTAAGCCTCACATAGTTGAGAAAGAATGCTGAAATTACCCCCACATCAGCTGGATATTGCTTTTCTAGCCGCAGTACCAGCTGTTCCTTATCTGTCAATGGTCTCACCTGATGTAAAGAAAAGAAAATCAATAACAGTCAGCAATTATTAGAAGAGGAGAGTGAAAATGGAAAAAGAGCAGTTGCAGCATTCAGTTGAGGCCGGACATCTTGCCGTGAATTTGTGATTGTACTTTAAAACAAAAAATTATATATATCCAAACTATTGTTGGTCACAGATCTTTAGTCGAAAAGGGTGTCAGAATGTTGCAATGCTCCAGTGCCAAACTATTATGGTGGCAATTAATTTCTGACACTCAACTGTGAATAGATATACCCAACTACACATACATGTGCAAGGAACAGTTCATGGTGAAGTGAAGATTTATAATCATAAGACAATGTGCACTAGACCACGCAACTCTCCTACTCAAGATGTGCATGCCTCCAACTTCTGCCATGAAGCCAGCTTCTGTATAAGTCATTATCAGGGTCATGTTATTTTTGAGAACTAGAAAAGGAAGTACAATACATTCAATTCTTAGAAAGCCTCCAATAGCCAAAAGGTGAGAATCACAGTTTTGGAATTTTTGACTGAAACACACTGAATATATTTCAAAAGAAAAGGACATTTAGCCACTTCACTGACAAAAAGGGAATTCAGTGCTCCCACTCTTTACCAGGTTTCCAAGCTATCTAATTGATCTAACTACTGTTTCACAATGAACTGATTACTTCATCAGAAAAGCTGAAGAATTGTAATTGAAGAACAGAGTATATCAAACTTCTGGCATTACCTGACCCTCCAACTCCAGACGACTTTTTATCTGGGAAACTGCCAAAGCAACTATATCTGCACTAGCTGACATGAGTTTGGTAAAAATCGACTGCAGAAGACACTTGGCTTTCTCCATTTCTTGTTCACCCAGTTTGATGAATTTTTCCACATCTGTACTGCCAACTAATTCCGCAATCTCTGGAACATCACACAGCACTTGTTTAAGTTCCTGCACAGAACATAGCAGGTTCCTCCAGGTGAATAAGAGAGTAACTCCATCCGACCAATGCTCAACAGGCTGTAGCTCACTGAAAATCAAAATCTCCCCTCTAAAATACCATGACAGATATCAAAGTGGATTTATTGCTTCAACAAGAGAAACATGTAAATCTAGTACACATTACTAGGTCAATCAATTGTCCTTTTTCATTTACCTGTTCCGCTGGTCCAAAGGCATGCTAAGAATATGAGCTAAACCATTCACTTTTCTACTATAAGTTCTGAGAAGTTTCACCCAAACTTTATTAAATCTACCAGGTTCTGCATTGTCAAATTATCATTTTACACAGATATGTCTTTTTTTTTTTTTCTTGCATAATGAAGGGGTAGGAAGGGAGCAAAGGGCATTAGACGAGATGTCCAACAGAAGCTTTTCAAGAGAAAAAAAAAAACCAAAAGGGAAAAATCACTACAAAAACATAATTCATATTCTTTTGTCCAAGAGCAATAACCCAACTATCCATTTTCCCCCAAAACGATGCTGCACCATTCAAACAAAACTCAAAGTCAGTGCTAGGCCACGTTTTTATTTGGCCTTTCTCGGACTTCCACAGACATCGACTAGTTCAGCTATCCAAGAAGGTGGAAAGTTTCAGGAGGAGGATATACAATGACGGTACTCAGCCGTATACTCAAGAAAACTCTTATAAAAAAAGTAATTGCAACAAACACCTAACCTACATTCTCCAGGCAACCCAAGGCAAAATATCATATGGTGCGAATGATCCTAAAAAGACGCAAACCCCGACGTGACGGTACCTCAACCACATGAATTTGTCTCAATGACCGGAGAAAAACAAAATCCAAAAGCTCTAGTATAACGCTACCTCCATGCTAATGAATCCACAAATGGCCTCGAACTTGGTTAAGGCCAAAGCCATCTCGGGCTTGTGATTAGCATCCTTGTAAACATCTGGCCGCGCCTTGTGCAAAGTCCTCGCCAATTCCTTGTCTGGGTGAGCCTGTATCGACAATGGTTTTGCGATCGAAAGCACCTAACGCCCGCCCAGAAACACCATATATCAAAGGAGGTTAATAATAATTTAAAAAAAAAAAAACTGAACTTTCTTCGCTTTGATGGACAAGAGCAATTGAAAACCAATCGCATTTCACGAAAAGAAGACCAGACCAGAAGACCAATATAAACTGCAGTTCAATCTCAGGATCTCCAACCACGATGAATCTCAAATTCTGCCAAAAAAGAGGACGATAGAAAAAGAAAAAAGAAAAAAGACCCACCACCACACGTGCCTGAAAGCGCGAATTTTTATGAGAAGCACAGAACCAACCGCACCCAATCGCCGACACTCCCACAAGAAAAGTGGAAAAAAAGACCCAAAAATTGAATCTTGCCAACCCTCACCAGGCAATGCCCGAGTGACCAAAAAAATCCTACCTTGAACAAGAAGGGGAGATCGCAGCCCCACTCGGCCACCACCTTATCACCGAGAACATCCGGGTTGCTCGAAATCCAGGCCTTCAGAGTGACGTCCGGGGAGACTTTGTGGCCCCCATTGCCGCACCCGGCTGGCAACAGGAAGGAAGGCCCGGACTCGTGGGTCCCCATCCAGAACTCCGCGTACGGCCTGTCGGGGTCGGCGTCGGCGTCGGCGCCGGAATTGAGCGCGAACAGCTTGGCGACCTGCGATTCCGCCCCGCGGCGGCCCCAATCGTAGTTCTGGACGGAGCACCGGAGCCGCCTCAGTTTCGGGGACGACTGCGTCTCCATTCGTCACAGAAGAAAAGATGGCGGGGCAGAGCGAGAGCAAGAGAGAGAGAGAGAGAGAGAGAGAGAGAGTTAGGGGGAATGCGGAGGAGATGGAGGAGGAGGAGGAGGAGGAGGAGGCGAGGGGGAGGGGGAGTGGGAAGACGGGTATATAAGAGAGTGCGCCATGAGGGGGGTGGGGTGGGGGTGGGGGAATGGGGAATGTGGCGTTTTCCTTTCTCGTTTGGGAAGGTTCAAAAAGAGGGAGGGGACAGGGCAAAGAGAGGGAAATTGCGTGCGTTCCGCGACAGAGGCAAGCAAGGAGCACGCAGTTGCGCGCGCGAGAGAGAGAGAGGGTGACGTGATGGGATGGGGATTTGGAGTGGGGGACGGGGGGGTGGGGATTTGAGGGATCAAGTTGGGAAAATGCTTATGCTAAAAGCGACGGGACGCGTCCGCATCGATGGCTTCGATCCATCGCCGATCCCCCTTTGAATCAGATTCCACGCTATTCCTCCACTTCGCATCCCCCCCTTTTTCTCTCTCTCTCTCTCTCTCTCTCTCTCTCTCTCTCTATCTTCCCTTACTCCTCTTCCTCCTTCGTGCTTTGGCCCCAACCCAAGGGATCGGATTAGATCTTTCGGCCAATTTTTTAATGTTGACCAGAGTATAGACTGACGGTATTTTTCCTCCATCTCCAACTTAAATACCTACTAACACGCAATACACTACACAACATAACACGTCAACACATCGTTTCTCAAATAATAGAAAATTTCAACATATTAGGTGATATTATATGTTATATGTATATATGAGATTAATTCAAATTCACGAGTAAATAAATAATAATAATCAAAAGCTCTGAATGAATTTATACTAAAAAAATTAATCAACAATTTATTAATACCATCCATCATTTCAATTTGACAAATTTAACTGCATTTCATCCTACTAATCCATTGAAGGAAAAAAAAAATAATACTCCAACTTTCACTATTGTGTTAAACATTAAGCAATATATCAAAAAAAAATAATATGATGACCGGTAAAAATAATATCGAAAAGTAATTGCCAACTTCAGAATGGAGCTTGACCAACTTTCACCATCAAAATTCAAAAAATCCCTTTCGAATGCATTAACTGTGCGTAAGAAGACTGCTTTTGTTTGACCGGTTTTTGATTACATTTAGCTTGGCCATCGATTCTCTTCAACCTTTCGGTTCCCAGGTACATGGTAATCCACCCAAAAAGGCAGTCATACAGTTGATGAGTTATAGTCAAAACTCAGTGTCACGATCTTCGACGCATTGTCTCGATAGACGACATGCTCTCTTTAAATTCTTTCAAATTGAAACAATTCACAATGCGTAGGACATGTGAATTCATTTATGATATTTCCGTAATCCTTCGAAATTGGATGCAACTTTTAAATTTCACGGGCCTTTTACTCTTTTTGTTTAATCCCATACATAAAAAAAAGGGTGTTCCGTGACTTTTGCCGACAAGGGATTATTCCCATTTTCGAATTGCCCTTTATTCCAAAAATGAAAAAAAGGCAAAGTAAAGAATCTAAAATCTTTTTATGTGTGGCGACGGTCTAATCAAAGGAAGAGAATTTGAGCATTTGAGCGACGGAGTGTGGTTGCACCACGTAGTAGCTTTCCCGCCGTATTTAAAGAGGCGATGACAAATTCTGTTTTTTTGGGGTTTTGGATAAGACCAATGTGCTGTATTTTCAGAGCAACATCATCAATTTCGTGACCCAAAAATAAAAAATAAAAAACAAAAGAAAATCGAATAGATTAACGTCATCCCATTTGACACTGCATGGAAAAAATCGATGCACGCTTTGATTTTCTCGGTCGACCGTTCACCGCTTGACTAAATCCAAACATGAACTTGTTTGCATTTTATGCAGCATTGGCTTGAAATTCTCAAAGATACCTTGTAGTTTTTCACCTCAAATAAAATTATATCTAACATCAACCAATTAGTGTCTCCAAAGATAAAACTACCTATGAAAAAATCAAAAATACTTTCTTTACCACCACGGGAATTAAGGATGCAATCGAGTTGACTTGGGCCAATACAATGACAACCTCAGACTCGACTGGAGTTTTATTGAGTATTGAGTAGCTCAATTTGAACGTGAGTATGAGTACTAAAGCTTGACTGAACTCGACTATGTAATCAATTGAAAATGAGCTTGAGCTCGAGCTTGGATGAGTAAGCTCAAACTAGATTCTTAAATACCAAGGTATGTAATGTAATTTTGAGATTTCAATGTCTATTGCCATGGCTCCAAGTATTTTGATAGAAACTAGTGGAAGCTAAATCACACTCGTGAATCTTAAATTGAGATGTTGGAGGGCCTGACGTTGACTCGATAAGCTAAATTAGGTTCGTAAGTCTTAAATCTACAATTCCTTTGATCAACGATAGTCACCTTCCTCTTAATCCACGTCCATAGCACCCTTCCCCACCTCTTTTCTCACTCTGTAATCAATTTCATTCACAATGTGCTTGGAGCCGTTTTTATTTATTTTTAAATTATTATCGAATTTCGCAGAAACGCACGCAATCTAATTTTTATTTAACACAAAATATCTACAAACGTTTAATAAGTTTAATATAGGTAGAAACGTTCATTGATGGACTTAGCCCACTTAATAATTACGAATATTATTGGCACCATTTAGTTACGAATCAATCATGTATTTACGGAAGAAAAAGAAAAAAGAAAAGAAATCACGAGAGCAATCCGCACGCCGTTTCGGACTAATCAAACCGAACAAAAATTCGGTTGATACGTAGGTTCTGCGGGCCCCACTCCCTCCGTTTTCTCGGCATCGAGATTCACGCCGTGAGGCGTCGGTGGAGATCGTCTGTTATAAGTAATTGATGCCCATGATTTTTTTTTTTTCTTTTCTTTTTTTAACCCACTGGCCCGGGCATTTTGCGGGAGGCATTTTTGTCATTTTGTATCCTAGTGATATTCTCCTCGACCAAAAAAAAAAAAAAAAATCTCCTAGGGATATTCTCTCTTAAAAAATAATAAAACGGTAATTACAGAATGGGATATAGGACACGAAAAAGAAGAAAGAACGTATTATATCTTTCATTTATTTATTTTATATATGTATACTCTTTACCGTACACGAAGGAGAAGGAACCTTTGATGAGAGAGAGGGGGTTACTTCATGGCGGGGGGAATTGGTGCACGTGCATTTTGCTTAGGGTCGCAAGCTTTGATGTGCACTTTTCTCTCGATTTGGTGTCCTGGGATCATGATTTTGACTTTTTCCGATGCAACTTATCTGTGATAAAGAAACGTCGTTTACGTGTGACGTCAACTTTATTGTCAATTAGCACCAGCTCCGGCTGCGGGAGTCACGCACTGAGCAGTGAGCACATATTATAAAGGGGTTTTGCAATTAAGAAAAGACCGGATTTCATTTGGGTTTAAGAGGTGGTTAGACTCGTTACATCGTTGGAATAAATATGAAAGTCAAGATAATATAATTAAACTTTAAAACTTTCAAAAAGTATAATTAAGTTTTAAAACTTATTAAATTAGTACAATCAAATTATTTATTAATTTTGTCCAACTTGACAAACAAAAAACATGTTTTGAGACTTAATCATATAAACTTAATAATTTTTATTACTTGATTGCATTTTAAAAAAAAATTAGGACTTAATTGTACTTTCGTGACAAGTTTTAAGGTATCAACAATGCTTATCCCCATTTTTTAATGCAAAACTTTCATCTTGAATCCTCAAACTTTGTATTTTGATATTTTTTTCACCTAGGTTTTTAATAAAACTTATAAGTATATTGATTGTTCATGTATGGCATTGTACTATCCAAATTAAACATTTTACAAACCCTAACCACAATCCTTCACACGGTTTAAATGTTAAGGGTGCAAACGGACTGGTTAGATTGGTATGGATGGGATTTTTGGCCAAGCTAAAACCCAAATTCTTTTTCTTTTTTTTTGGCAAAATGTATTATTAATTATTCAATATTGAACTATTGCAAAATTAACATAAAGTTACTTAAAAGTGATTGAACATGTCATTTAGTCTGAATGAAGTTAAGAGGTTTATAAGTACAATCCAAAAAGCTTATTAATAGTTTGTCGCCACTGGGCATTTGAGGCCATTTTTGGCCTAAAGATTAGTTATTTTGACATGTTTTGGGCCACTCTTTTTGAACTTACACAATAATTTCTATAGTTTAACAATTAATAAATTTAATTGAAGAACCAATAAGTATTTTCCTAACGAAAAATATTAAGAATTTTACAAACTACATAAATAAAAATATTGATATTTCAAGCATAAACATAAACAAAAAACACTGCCTGAATACAAACCAAATATATTGAGCCTATGAGTTGGGCCATTCCAAACTTTCGGGCATTTGGTTTTTGTAACGACACCATCATCTAGATATGCCATTATATATTTATAATTTATCAAATGATATACCTTTGCGTTCATCAAGTATTATGACCTCCTCTCCCATACGGTTGCGCTTGGTGGATCAGATTTAACTCCGGATAGGATCATTTTTATCCTATCCAGTATTTGAGCGAATATTGGATTTGGATATGTCCGGATATAAGCTAGATAAAAAAAATCCAAGGGCTGGGATTAAGGGGAAAAAAAAAAAAAACAGATAAATGACAAAAAGTCCTTGGACTCGCTTTGCTGTTCACAACTTGGCGTTGTCCCAACTAGTTCTGAACCTCTCAATCAATCCCCCTTCGGGCCATCCACCGCCCGCCCTAAAGGGAATTTTTTCTGAAGATTCTCTAGCTAAGGAGTTCAATCTTATTGATAACTCTATAAAAGTAGAGTTATTTTACCTATTTTAGACAACAAATAATGCAATATTTATGAGATAATGTTTGGATTTCTTTCTATTTACTCAAATTGTCCTTATTTCTGCTGAGATACAGAGAAAATAAGGAAGAAATGGAAAAAAGAAAGAAAGGAATATGCCACCCACAAAACATTGAAAGGTAGATGCCCAATTAGGGATTTTATGATTTATTCCCTAATTTGATGTGAAAAATAAGCAATTATTTGTGATAGGAGTCTTGGACGTATCCTAAAGATAAGGTAACATTGAAAGCTTGGAGAAGGAGTTAGGTTTTTATTTTTAGATCATTTTTCATTGTTCCGGGAGTTTTTCAAATATTTTGAAGAGGATAAAAAATTGTGTCAGAATTCTTATTATTTGATTCAAGAAGTTTGGTTTAATTTATATATATTTTTCTTCTTCTATTATGTTCAAAATTTATTTTGTTAGGACTACGATGTAGCCCGATCATGATTATATGAATTTCATTAATAGGAGTTATATATTATTTTGCTTAATGCTTTTGAGTGACCAACCAGCATTTAAATGGTCTACTGTATATGTTTGAGACTAAGAAGTGATAATATGTAATTGCTTCTTACAATATATATGAATTAAATGTGGATAGAGGTATTTTATGTTATTTGTGTGGCTTTCGATGATGAAGTGGTCCAAAAGATTCATTGTAAATTAGGAATGTTCACCAATTTTAATGTACTTATGTTTATTTAAATTTACGCAGAGATATGATGATTGATAAACCGAATAGGTTTTCTATATCTAGAAATAGGATAGTAAATAAATTAGGAAATTCCACTATCACATATTTGATATCGTTATTGTATACGTAATAATTTGAAATTTATCTATAGTGGTTATGGTGAAATTTGATACTCTAACGTATTTATTTGATTGATTAATTGCATTTAGTCCTGAAATTTTGCCATCAAGAGTGTCAATTTTTATTTATTCTTAATTCTATTTTGATATGTTAGATAAATTTTAAAATTAATCAATTTTTAATATTTAATTGATTTATTAATCATGGATCTTTGTGGGATGACATCTTTTCTCATTATTATATTATTTGTTCAATATGTTCATTTGCATTTAGAATTTTAAGAACTCCTATTATTCGCCTTCAACACATTCATCCTCTCATCCGGTTTTAGCACATAGGATCAACGAGATGGCTCTCTCTTTTCTCCACTTGAAGCCAACGCTCTCTGATCGATTGATAAGCAATTCGGTGAGCCCGATTCGTGATAGTTGGTCCAGGTCAATTATTCAATATCCTATCAATACTATATATTAACAAAAGTATATTGGCCCACAATATAGAGAATAATTTATTAAAATAGACATCAATTATCTAGAGCATCAGAGGTGCCCCGCTTTGATATCTTTTGTTTAATGACACATAAACGACACATGCCAATTGTGTGTTATTCTAACATTTAAAGACCAAATCATACTTTATTCAAGAGCATATTTTATAAAATCTCCATGACCTGAGGTCTCCTTTTCTTTTTGCGTGCGACAGGGATCGTATAAGGTGCTCGGAGTCCTTATCGATTTCTTATTTTGTATTTAGATAAAATTTTGTGGCCCATTTATCAATAGATTGATGTAGTAGTAATGATGGTATTAATAAGGAATATTGACAATAGAAAGGTTGCCAAATGAATTTTTTAAATTGTTAGAAGTAATACTCGACCTTTGGTTTTTTCATCTATCAATAAAAGAGTTTAAAGGTGAAAAAAAAGGAGGAAAAAAAGGAAGGAAGGTTCAGGAGATTAAATCTAGAGCTGGCTAATTTTTTTTTTAAAAATACAATAAAACCTAAAAAGTGAGAACAATGAATTTTGATAATTCTTATGAAGCGAAAGAGGGGGCAAATGGAAAAAGAACCTCCCGGGGGCTGCTCTATTTGGGAATATACGAAAGAGAGAGGACCTATAGGCAAAAAATCCCACTTTTGTCTCAATTATATATTAACATAAGTATATTGGCCCACAACACAGAGAATATTACATTAAAATAGACATCAATTATTTAGAGTATCAAACGTGATCCACTTTGATATCTTTTGTTCAATGACACATTGTGTCCTATTCTAACGTCTAGAAACCGAGTCATTCTTTATTCAAGAGCATATTTTATAAATTATCCACGAGCTATAGTGGAAGTGTCCTTTTCTTTTTGCGTGTGAGAGGGATCTATAACGGCATGAGGTGTTTGGAGACCTTATCAATTTCTTATTTTTTATGTAATTAAAATTTCGCGGCCCATTTATCAATAAATTTATTTAGTAGTAATGGTGGTATTGATAAGAAATATTGACAATAGAAAGGTTGCCAAATAATTTTTTAAATTGTTATAAGTAATACCCGACCTTTGGTTTCTCCATCTATCAATACAAGAGTTTAAAGAAGCCTTGAAGGTGCTGGTTCGAACTTTTTGGAAGCTTCTCTAGTGCAGTTGGTGAGCTGTCCTATTTGTATTCATCTCCCTACACTTGTGTAGTTGTTGGGATTCGCTATTTTTTTGTGATCCCTATGTAGGTTTTGCTTTGCCACGTTTTGGCTTTCCCGTGCAATTGGTTTTCTTTTACCCTGACACCCTTCCACTCACTCTAACTCTAATTGTTGTCATTGTGAGTGCAAGTTCTTGGTACCGAGTTTTTGCTATATAGTGCTCTTGTTACTTTTGGCTTAAGTCAATATATATATATATATATATATTACCTTACCAAAAAAAATAAAAATAAAAGAGTTTAGAGGTGAAAAAACGAGAAGTAAAAGGAAGAAAGTTTCAGGAGATTAAATATAGAGTTGGCCAATTTTAAAAAAAAAAAAAATACAGTAAGAGCGCGTTTGGTAACGATTCTACTCCTAACAATTTTTGATTAGAAATAATTTTTTATGATTCTATTCCCGGGAACAATTTATGAGTAAAAGAACACGCTTGATAACCGTTCAAAATTTCTATTCTCATGATAGAAATGTGTTTGGTAAAATTCTTAAATTTTTTGTTTCTTTTAATTTTTTAATGTTTTTCTTTTTCTTTTTCTTTTTTTTAATGCATCACCTGGCCACCAGCAAGGCTTGATCTCGCCTAGGCAACATGAGGTTAGCCTCGCCCTGGCTTGGCAAGGCCTCGCCTCGCCTCGGCTGTGCGAGGCTTGGCGTTGTCGGGAGTCGACAACACTCCGGCGAGGTCACCAGCCCTCATCTGATTGGTCACCGGCCATAGTCGAGGTCGGCGACTGGCCAAAGGGAAGAAGAAGAAAGAGGAAGAGAAGAAGAGAAAAAAAAGAAAAGAAAAAAATAGAAACTAATTCTAGGAATTATTTCGGAGAACAAGAAATTACTTTTTTTTATTTCGATTCCGTTCCAAATCTATTTCGAGAACAAAATTTTACCAAACGGATTTCTGTTATTTTTATGGTCTGAGGAACAAAATAATAGAATCAGACACTATTTGGAGTAAAAACAAACGGGCTCTAAACGTAAAGGGTTAGAACAATGAATTTTGATAATTCTCATGAAGCGAAAGAGGGGGCAAATGAAAAAGGAACCCCTCTGGGGGTGCTCTATTTGGGAATATGCGAAAGGGAGAGGACCTATTGGCAAACGATTCTACTTTCGTCTCCAAAATTAGGGCTCGATGTCCGTTCGATCAGCTCCAGAGCTTGCCCCAAGCATCGACGATGGCGGAATCTATTTGCAGAGCTCTGCGAGACGGCGCGTTGGAAGGCGAGCACGCGCCGGCTCTCACCATCAAGGACTCGATCGACGCGCCGCTTGGTTTCGATGTCTTCGCCCACGTCCTCGCTCAGCTCTCCTCCCACATTTTGGCGGGAAAGTCCCAGTCGAGGTCATTCCGGCGCCCTGCTCCCGCTTGCGTTTCTCGGTTTTTTGGCAGAACGATTTCCACTCCCTGAGTGACGAAATCGCATTTGCGTGCGGTGGTTTTCGACTCTTGACGATTTGATTGATTTTTGCCGCGCAGAGGGCTCGTGCTGGTCGCTTTCACCCGAAGCCCATCGTTTTATGTGGATTTGCTGAAGGAAAGAGGTCTTGAAGTTAACTCGTCTCGGAAATGGTGATGCATCATTCTTGAACTTGTAAAGTTTTTATTTTTTATTGTAATTTTGATTTTTAGGTTGGTTGGATTTGATTGCGGAGATGGGATATAGGAAGTGAAATTTGGAATGCCAAATATCTGGGAGCAATTCGATTTTGTGGGATAGTATGAACAAACCTCATCGGCAGTTCAAGTACATCCCTTCAGTAGCTCATACCGTACCGCTTTTCTATTATAAATTTGGCAGAGGGTGTTGTGAAGTGTAGGAAATGGTGTTTATGCTGATGAATGCGGATCCCCTGGACACTTTCTTGTAGGATTCAGATTTTGGATTGTTATTCAGATCCCCATGGTTGGAAGGATCGCATTATGGGACGAGGAAAAGTCGATGATGCTACTAAGGAAGCTTCCGGTGTGTCCAGACTTTGTAAGGATGTGAAGGACATGGATAAGTTGTGTTCTTTAGCTATTGAGCTGGGGAAAGGTAACTTCATCGATAGCGTCTGAAGCTTACCTGCCACCATTTATTTGTCCTGTCTGGTGACATCGTCTCATGGGATGGCCATTGATCATCGCAGGCTTGCTTGGAGAAGGGAAAGGTCGTTTCTCTTTTGCATTGGACTCGGTAACAAAGTCTTTATTTTTTTCCATGTAAAATATTTACTACTCCTGCTGAGGGGGTTTCAAATAAAGGCCCTCATTCATATGAACCTGTTTTTCAAGTGTTAGGGACCTAGGACTATTTTCTGTCATGGTGGCACTTTGAAGGCGCACTGATCACTTTTAGGTAAAGGTGAATTCAAAAAAATAATGAGAA
This sequence comes from Eucalyptus brandiana, assembly GCA_014182725.1. Classification (NCBI taxonomy): domain Eukaryota; kingdom Viridiplantae; phylum Streptophyta; class Magnoliopsida; order Myrtales; family Myrtaceae; genus Eucalyptus; species Eucalyptus brandiana. The sequence continues at coordinate 31,407,254 of CM024673.1, forward strand.
ATAAACGTGGTTGTCTTGTTCTATGAATATCATTATGGAGGACTTGTATGTTGTGAAAATGATGCTTGGAAACTTCCTATGGAGCACTGAGCAAGCAGAAAGATGGGGCAATTTGCTCTGTACGATGGGCCTACTAAAAGTTGTTTGTTTTGGTGCCTAGAAGATTCCCAGAATCTTCTTATCAAGTACAATCATAGGGCTTCTTATTTATATTTTTCCCTTTATGAAGCATGCATTCACACGTGCCTATTGACATTATTATCCTTAGGCAAGGCTTTGAAAATGAATAGCATATTCTTGTTTTAGCTAGTAAAATTAAATGGTCATTGTTCATCACCTACATAGAGTTATTATTTTTAGTTCCTTAGATTTTTAAGTTCCATGTCGTTTCCTTGTTCAACTGAAAGCAATTTCACTAGATTGAGCCCTTTTTAGGTAGCAATAGTACTCTACTGTACTCTTTTGTCTCAAAGGACATGTGTAACAATCTTTACTGTCATCTCTAGGTAAAGCGATTAACTAGTATGACTTATGAATTTCAATTGCCCTAACCTTTGATGCAATCGTTAGTCATTGTTGCATAGGAGAATTGCCATATCATTTGTACTACAATTACAATAACTTATCTACTAGCAATGTTTGCGGATTACAAGAGGGATGCATAGAGTCCTTGGACAGGCCATGTTCTGGGTTGAGAACACTGTATTTTGTTAGACCAAGTTCTATGTGGGAAGCTTCCATCTTACTTGGGTATATAATAGTAACGAGGATTTGTTTACACTAAATATAGACTCTACATACTAGATCTTCCCACAAGCATCTAAGTCCTGACCTATATCTGAAAGAAAGAGAGAAAAGCTAATAATGGATCTGGAAGCATTATTTTCTGTAACCAGGGGAAAAAGTGCTTAATGAACGAGTGGAGATGAAAATCAAACTTTGGTCTGCAGCAGAAACATTGATGACTGTTGGAACAAACAGACTTATGTTTTTTACCAAGCAAAAAAAAAAAAAAAAAAAAACAGACTTGTTTTTTTTACCAAGCAAAAATGATTGTTATGTTAAATTTCAGTGGCATAAGCTGAGCAATATCCTACAAAAGATCTTCTTTAATTATATTTGTAATGAAATGTTCTCTCTAAATTCCTAACAAAATGTACAATTTCAAGTGGCAATAGTTATATAAACATATAATCTTGCACAAATATTTTGGCGATTGTTGTATAAACTTCTCTTTTGCCAAACACTATTTTGTGTCGAGCTGGATTTGAACCAGTGTTGACATCTTGCCAACGAATCAACTGAAGAGTAATGGCAGCAAGTGATTAACAAAATATTATTAGTAAAAATCAAAAGTTACATATAAGATGTTTGTCATAGGAGCTGGTCAGATCGTTATTTGACTTGGACAAATGCCCCGTTTATTGTGTACATAACAAGTTTATTATTTCCCCTACATGCAGAAGAATTCATAACCACCCTGCAAAATATGTCAGTTTAGATTAATTTTTGAAGGTGATAAGTTTAACTACCTTGCCTTCATGGCAAATTTACTTGCATTGAAATGAAACTATAGTCAGCTATATGACTTTGCGTTCTGAAAAGTGTATTGCCATGGGGAGAGAATAGTTTGGCCAGAATCAGTCAGTAACGATGAGTGTTTGCTGTTCTAGTGACAAAAGGAACTTGCATGCCAGTATTGTCTTTTTTCCAGCTATGTCCATGCAGTGGAATATCATCCTTTTCTCTTATAATGCCGTATATGCTTATCTCATCAGGTGAATGAGATGTTGAGGTATGCATCTGTACACTCAGTTGCACGTGTTCTCAGCGACCTTCGGAGCCATGGTATGTTCACTCTCTGCACTGGCATATGCAGGAGCACGTTATTATTTTTTTTTTCCAATTGAAGTTTCTACTTTTGAAGTCTAGTGACTGCAATATGGACATGGAAACAAGCTCTTTATGTAAAATTTTGTTCCTGATCCACTTCTTTGTCAGCAGAGTCACCCAAGAGACTTTTTGACTTTGTGAAATTTTGGTTCTTTTAAGACATCAAATAACGTAATTATTTGTTTTGGGGTGTTAAGTAAACAATCTGATATCAACTCATGCTGTCCTTGGTTGTTCTTTATTGAATGCTTTTGTTTTGAAGTACCTTTTATGACTGCAGATCTGGCTTCCTGTGTCTTCTGGTTGTTGCACTCGGACCTTCTCAAAGACAAGGTTGCTGCTGTTTTTGATTACATGTCCTCTATGGTGGCCAGCTTAGAATCTGCAATTCCAGCTTCCAATGGACTGAGGATCTCCTTGGAAAATTTATCTCTGATGGAACAGAATTTTAGAAGGGCAAAGTTTTCTGTCCGTTTTAAGCGCCGGAATGGTCGTGTGCGGCTGATGGTACCTTTCTTTCTCTCTCTCTAACCATGTCTTTCTATATGCATCATTCCTTGACTGTTGTGATTGGCTCTGAAAATACTTTTTGGATTACATGAATATGTGATTTAGAGTGAAGAAGTTAGTATTGAAAGGTCTGGCATCACTTTTTCATCTGTTTCGACTGATGGTGGAACTATGGGCGGAAGCCTTTTGCCTAAGGTTAGTTGCTTTGCTTTAATGTGAGAGAACTGACTGCTTGGTTCTTGTTGATGGTCCATTCATAAAATGCTTGTTTTGGCAGGTGCAATTTAACCTACAGCTGTCAGAGAAGGAGCAGATGGATAGAGCAAAGGTGGTACTTCCATTCGAACACCAAGGTATTAATACGTTGATAGGGTTGCAGTCTATGTATGATGAGGATTGAAATTCTGTATTGGGTGCCAACTCATAACTCAGCTACATGTTTTCTGAAAATTGAAATGCTTACCGAAAACCTCTTCTTTTCCTTTTAGGAAATGGAGAACCGATTGAGATATATGATGGTCGGAGATCTCTCGCCGACAAGAATAATGAGGCGGCTGGAACAATGCAAATGAAGGATTCTAGCAAGGGTGAGATAATTTATCTTCGGGATTCAGATGATGAGATGCCAGATTCCGATGAAGACCCTGACGATGATTTAGATATATGATAGCTTACCTGCAATAGCACTTTTAATACTTTAGGAGCGACAGCCTGGTAAGCTTTCTTCTATGATTCTCCTCGACTCCCTACGTGTTAGAGTAGAGCAATTACTGTGTGGTTTTATGCACTTGGGTTGGACTGAATAGAGATCACTTAGCTTCAAGAAATGCAAAAAAGAAGACATCTCACTTTTTCAGAAAACCTACACCTTTTGCCCTTCATGATGATATAGCTTACCCTTCCGTTTTGAGTTTTCTGCAGTACTTTTCTGTCTAGATATTGATAGAATGTGTTATGAAGCTTTTGATTAGCTAACTGAATTAGATCTGCATACCCCAAATAGCTGTGATAAGTGATAAGTACTTTGTATGAGGGCGAGTGGGTTTTCCAAATAAAAGGCTGTTTGCATTTGGTAAAGATGTGCCCTCAGTGATTTTTTTCAGCATGGAGTCGTGACAGGATTACTGTTGATTGACAGTTTGTCTCCATTGCTGGTGCTGCTATCGTATCACTGATGTGGCCAGCAATTACAGCAACGGTGGAATATCTCGACTTCTCCAGATAGGAGGTCCTTTTGGCGGTATGGATTTTCCTTGGCTTCAGAATGCATCAGGGAAATCACTTGGAGTGGTAATTGAGTGCAAGTTCTTAAGGAGAGAAGATGTCACGAGAGCTTTTTTGTTCAAGTGTTGGTAACTTTTGGGTGACTGAGCTTGTATTTGTGTAGGGGGAGCTTGAACTTCATTAGATGATCATTAAAGGTCAGAAATCAAAGATTATAGGGTGTTGGCTATTAAATTCTCGATCTGTACAACTCTGTCTATGCTTCAAGGTTGTTTTGGTAGTGGAAAGTGGAGATTGCCCAAGAAACTAGCCGGCAAATGGTTTTGTATTTACAAGAATATTTAGCAAACATACTAGAATTACTCTTCGCCTCTTATCATTATGTTAGAACCTCAGTTCGATACATGATCCAGCTATTTACTTGCAATCAAATCAGTATGTTTGGAGCGAGAAATTGTGCCGAAGATTGTATAGCTGTCATAGCAGAATGCGATAAAGAGAAAAGCCAGACTTGAAGGCAAATTTCAAGGCAGCGGAATCAACATCTTTGTAATGAATTGTACTGGGAATTCACCATCATGGGACTTCCCGACTTTGTTTGTTGGGAAAAGTTTGGTACCTGCAAATCTGTTTCGTGTCTATGTTAGTTAACTTGTTTATGTTTTACATGGATAGAATGGTGGGCAACAGCTCTTGTGACGCTAGGAGTTGGAATGTTGGATTTTGTTCTTTTAAGTCGGCTTGCAATGCACCACCAAGTCTTTTTATGTTGATCGATTTGCACGAGATCGACCATCTTCTATGCGCTTTTGGAAATGGAGAGATATAGAAAAAGCGAATAACCCCGGTGTGGTCTAATTCACTGAGTAACACACGCTGCTCGTTGCCAATACCTGAGTGTTTGGCCGCTCACCACTTTATTCAAGAGTCAAGATGCACCCAACCCATAGGAAGTGGTGTTTGGCAATAAAAGGTGACTTGCTTAGGCTCAATTGAACCAGAGAGTTAGGCTTAGGACAGTCGAAGGGCTTAAGTCGAAATAGCAAGTCTATACTGTTTTGGGAAGCGGAGAGATTGACTAATGTCTTGCTACCAGCATGGAAAACAAATGTGGAGAAACCGGCAAAAACTGCTTCTTTGTTATTATTTTAAGTTCTTTATTGTCCTGGTTTGGTTTAGGTTGACATGGTTTGCACTATGTGCTGAGATTACTTCCTTTTCTTTATGGTTGGGTGTGGAAAATGATGGTGATGGGATCTATTTATTTCGGCCAAAAGGTTTCTAGGCAAGTAATCTCCATCCAATCACGCATTTTCTACTCTTTTCCGATCAATGAAAATTCTGGTACCACTTCTTGACCTCTCTGATTGTACCTGAGGAAAACAAACAATGGCTCTTAAATTGCAACATGCATTGCATTGACTATGCGGAACCTTGATGTGTAGGTTTCGAGAGAGTATCGAGTTCCTGTATCTATATCCAGCACTCGTTTTGGCATTTGATCAAATTGCCAAGTGTACAACACTATTCATTTATGGATTGAACCCCTTTATTCCTCCCGGAACATGAGAGACACGAACTTTTACAAAAGGCTATAATCATGCTATGGATTCCCCCAAGCTAGTGAATGGAAACATCAGTAGGAGGCGGGTGGACTTCTGTGAGATTAATAATTTTGTACTCATGAAAGGGTGGAATCACATCACGAAATTTGCATGGCCCTTCAGATAGAGAATCAGTCCATCCAAAAAGAGAATGTCAAGCTTACAAGTCAAGCACATGTTATTCTCGCTTCTAGCAGAGTCGCGTACTTTGCTGATATTAAAATAAAATCACTAAATATTCGCAGAACTTATCAGGACAGGAAAATATGCGAAACACTAAATAAAACCGAGAATTAGAATAAACCGAGCATTAGAATAAAACCCATGTGGTGATTCCAGACTTGAGATTCGATTAAAATTTGTAGTAAGCCAAATGGGAGATCTCTATATATACATGTTGATTTAGGACTTTAGACTTGTGAAGGGAATTGGCGGAGTCTTCAATATTCCCTCAAAGGCTTCCGGTATTACCAACATATAGGTTGGAGATGTCGGAACCTTTGTGGGAAACTTGAAGGCTTACACCATGTTTATGAAGAAATATGGAACCTCCAAGTGAATTGGCGAAGTCCTCGGTATCCCTCGGAGGCTTCCAATATTCCATCAGATATATTGGAATATTGGTTGCGTCTGAGGGATATTGAAGGCTTACTCCATGTAGTTTAAGGATCGCATCCCATTGAGTTTGGTTGATCATGTTGATGAAAGAACACAGAACAACTGAACCCTGAAATCTCAACATTTTGGAGCTGATGAGTAGGTACGTTAGGCATCAATTCTAATGGCATTGCTGCACGTGCATTCTCCTTTTTTATAACTCCACAGAGAATTCTTCTCTCAAGAATTCATGTGAGAGCCAATTGCCAGCTGATCAGCAGGTAATAATTTGTTGTCTCTCTCTTTCTCTGCTCTCTCTATCTTCATGTTAATTCTTGGACACATTCATAATATTAACCCAGTGCATGTCCTAATTTCTAATTCCGAAAGGTCTGGTTACCCTTCTTTATTCCAATGAATCATAAAGCTGAAGTCTTTGAAATCATCTAAGCAATTTCAAGTGATTTGTAAATAAAGAACACTAGTGTCACGACATTCCTCCGATGGGAAGCTAGTGAAATATTAAGTTTAAAAAATTAGCTCAGCTCCCCTAAGCCCTACCCTTTGCAACTTTCGAGTTAATTAACATGCAAAATTTAGTTCATTTTGAGTTGCCATTAATCGGTTATTGGTATGTTGATTAGACACATAATTATAGTGTAGGAGAATACTGTACTTCTATAAACCAGAGATTCATTACGTTAGATTACTTTAATATTTTTTTGTAACTTTTCTTTTTTATTTCGAAAAAAAAATGTTTGGCAAGCAATATGGATTGATTTTAGACTAAGCTACTAATATGTGAGTAATAATTATGCGGGTGCACATTTAATAAAAATAATGACCGATAATCAAAAGCAATAAATGATTAAATTGCTGAGAACAAGAAATGAACATCAAGAATTAAACTAAAACTCTAAATACACTAAACTTAGCCTAACCACGATTTTCTAAATAATTATGTAATTCTAATTAACTCTCTTTTCAGGTCTTTCTCTTCATGAAAACTAACCATATGAAATTCTAATCTAGGTTAAACATGCATGATGACATGACATGACCTAATTCTTATGATGGACAAAAATCAACAAGAGACTATAGACGTGGAATTGGATGACCCTAATTCTAGTATGACATGCATTGATATCTTTTCGGGGTTTTTAAAATTAAAATTCGTAATTAAAAATTGATCAAAATAAATAATCTGGAGCAATATATTATCCAATATAAACTGGGAAATAAACAAGAATAAATCTTTTTTTAATGGAAAAATATCTTAACTAGATAAACCCCGTCCATGCAATCTACCTAGAAAATCTAGCATGATATCTATCCTAATTTCATCCGGTCTTTAATATTTTTCTTATGCTTGCATCAAACAAGACCATAGAACCCACCACGAGTGCTGCTTGGTTTCTAGTCTCGATGGTTTCTAGTCTGGACAAAGACAAAAGAAGTCAGATCCCCCGTTTTCCCGCGAAACTCACAGGAATTGCTCCAATTATTGCCTCTTTTCTCTTTTTGCAAATCTTCAAGGAGCAACCGTTATCATCTCTTCACCCTTTTTCTCTATCACCGAGTCTCCACAATTTCCTTTTTCTATTTGGTCTTCCATTTTCTCCCACCAATGGCCAAACTTCTCCCGCTTCAAGCTGTACGCTGTCCACTTCTTTCCCACATGCTACTGGATTGGCTCGACAGCTACCGGGAAACACCACCATGGCATCAACTGGACTGAAGGCAATCAAGCCGTGTCCTTTACAGATGAAAACAGCCGGTGCTGGTAGCTATTGCGGGGACGTTTGAAGGTCACTGCGCTGGACTTCACCGAGAAATTCCAGCTAAAAGAGAGCAAGTACAAAACCACAAGAATTCGTAGTGATCGTCGGTAAAACGTAGAGACTGCAGGAAGTGCAGTGCAGTAGTTCTTCGGGCTCGCTGTTGATGGCTGGAATGTCGAGCGATGACTGCGGCAGGAGGTCACCAGCGTTTGTGGCGTTCACTTGGTGGCCGGCCGCCATTCCTGAGTGGTCGGGCCTGATACAGAAGGACTTGGTGAAACAGCAGGTGTCGCTGAGGACGTGAGGACCGCCACCAGAAGGACCAGAACTACTGGACTGTGGCCGTGTCTTTCGATTGTACGGCCCCCGCTTTTTCCAGCCCAAATAATCTCTATCTATAATAGCAAACCTAGGGTTCTTATTTACTAATCCTACTTAGCCAAATTTATATATTATCTTCCAAGTAATGTTATTTAATATTTCCATCATTCCATCTTGGAAATTATAATGCAAATTTTGGCTATAATGTATCATCTCATGGGCTTGGCTAAATTTAGTGTTCTAATGGGTTCAGTCCAATTTATTAATTAAGTTTAGAATCATTCAACTAAGTCTATTCGCTGCTAGTCGCAAATATATGGTTTAAATAAGATTTCCTTCAATTTAATTGATATATATAGAGAGAGAGAGAGAGAGAGAGAGAGAGAGAGAGAGAGAGAGATTGGGGTTGAACCCTAATTTTTCTATCCAATAAGTACCAAAGTGAGTTGCCAAAATTTAGGTTTTAACAACCGGTTATTGTATAAATGCCAATTTCCTTGTTTTTGGGGTCTTCGAACGACAATCATGAGCAAATACAGAATTGAAACCGATCCGCATTCCTGTTCTTCTTCTTCATAATTCTTAGATTATCAAAAGCATCGATTCTACTCAGCTTGCAGTAGGCCAACGCTTAATGAGTACATGCTTCACGTACGTGTTTCTCCTATCAGTTCATGCGTTATATGTTAAAGAATGAAGCCTTAGAACAACATAAAGAATTGACCCAGAAGTCCTTTCGGTGACAACTCAATGACGCTCGGAAGTCACGCTTACCATATGAAGCCAATGCAACGCCATTACAGGGGCATGGGCAAACTTCTGCAAACTTCTCAACATCGCTTGAGTTGATTCTTCGAGATATCAGATCGTCATAAATATCTGAATCATGAAAACGTTTTGGATACAAGACTATTATGGCATCAGTTAAAGTTATTGAATGGACATGAAAGGGGGAGCGAGCTAAACCATAAGCAGAAAACAAGCTGCTCGTTACATCTGCAGTCCATCAGATAGGAAAAAGAACCCATTACGCTTTTCAATGGCGACAATAATAGTATTTGAGAAGAACTCATGGTGTAGTGTTCGATTTACCAAATGAATAGAATGACGTATCGAAGACCATGGACTTCTGTCGTTTCTTGCAGAAGCCAAATTATACCCAGAAAAATGATAAATCCTGCAGGGCTCAGACAATGAATTCTCGCAAAATGAGCAAGAAGGCTCTAGATCTCTTAGAGTTCATTAAGTACTCATACAAAGTCCCCGAAGAGTCCACCGCCAGACGGTATAAAGCAAGAATTAGAGCATAAATTGCTGGTTGGACACTTTAAAATTTAATAAACAATACTCTAACCTCTGCATTTGCTTGGACTTCCCATCATTGGACAGTATGTTTGGAGCTAAAAATCCTCCCAAAGATTGTATAATAAAATGCGATAAAGAGAAACGCCAGTAAGAAGGCAAATTTCAGGGCAGCTGAGCAAACCAGCATCTTTGTCATGAATTGTACAGTAAATTATCCATAATTGGACTTCCCGACTTTGCTTGTTTGGGAAAAGCTTGGTACCTGCAAAAGTGTTTTGTGTTTATGTTAGTTAACTTGTTTTATGTTTTACATGGATAAAAGAGCGGGCAGCGGCTCTCGTGACCCTATGAGTTGGAATGCTGGGTTTTATTCATATAAGTCAGGTTGTAATGCACCACTCAGCCTTTTTATGCTGGTTGATTTGCGCGAGATCGACCATTTTCTTCGCAGCTTCAGAATGGAGAGAGATAGCAAATACGAATAACCCCAGTGTGGTCTAATTCATTGAGTAACACCAACACACTGTTTGCTGCCAGTGCCTGAGTGTTTGGCCGCTTGACACTTGTTTTAAGAGTCAAGATGCACCCAACCCGTATGAAGTGAGTTTGTCAAGACAAGATGCCTTGCTTAGGCTAAATTGAACCAGAGACTATAGGCTTAGGACAGCCGAAGGGCTTATGTCGAAATAGTAAGTCTATACTGTTTTGGGAAGCGGAGGGAATTTTTGAGATTAACTAGTGTTTTTACTATCAACATGGAAAACAAACGTGGAAATTTTTATTTTCCTGGTTTAGTTAGGTTTACAATATGTGCTTAGATTTTATCTTCTTCTTCATGGTTGAGCGTGGGAGATGACGGTGATGGTATCTATTTATTTCAGCCTAAAGGTTTTTAGGCAAGTGATCTCAATCTGTCACAGATTTCCTATTCTCTTCTGATCGATGAAAATATTGACATCGACACTTGACCTCTCCGATTGTACCTGAGGAAACAAAACGATGGCTCTTAAATAGCAACAACCATTGCACTGACGATGCGGAAACTTGATGTGTATGTTTCAAGAGTAGAGTTCCAATATCTATACCCAATACTCGTTTTGGCATTTGATCAAATTGCCAAGTGTGCAACACTATCCATTTATGGATTGAACCGCTTTATTCCTTCTGAAACATGAGAGATAAGAACTTTTACGGACAGGCTATTATCATGCTGTGGATTCCCACAAGCTAGTGAATGGAAACACTGTTGGGAAGTGGGTGGACTTCTGTGAGATTAATATTATTGTGCTCATGAAAAGGTGGAATCACATCAAGAAATTTGCTTGGCCCTTCAGATGGAGAATCAGTCCATCCAAGATTTGCCCCTCTTTTTCCTCGAGAGAATGTCAAGCTTATAAGTCAAGCACATGCTGTTGTCGCTTCCAGCATAGTCGCGCACTTTGCTCATATTAAAACAAAATCACTAGATATGATCAGAACTTGTTTGGACAGAAAAATATGCAAAACACCGAATAAAACTGAGAATTAGAATATATGGCGATTCCGGACTTGAAAATGCATCAAAATCTTTAGCTAGCCAAAAGGGAGATCTCTATATATACACACTGCTTATTTAGGACTTTAGAACTGTGAAGAGAATTGGTGAAGTCTTCAATATTCCCTCAAAGGCTTCCGATATGCCAATAGATAGATTGGAGATGTCGGAACGATCTTGAAGGCTTACACCATATTTCTGAAGGAAAAGGGAACCTTCAAGTGAATTGGCGAAGTCCTCGGTATCCCTTGGAGGCTTCCAATATTCCATCAGACATATTGGAATATTGGTTGCATTTGAGGGATACCGAAGGCTGACTCCATGGAGTTAAGGATCGTATTCCCATTAGTTTGGTCGATCATGTCGATGAAAAAACAAAGAACAATTGAACTCTAAAGTCTCAACTTTCTGGAGCTGATGTATTTGTTAGCTGGGTTCACTCCTATGCGGAGGAGACCCAATGAGTTGCAAGCCCAAAAAGGGCTTGAGCCCATATAATAAATTATATGATGAAATAGAGTTTCTCACTATCTATATAAAGAGGTAGCAGCAGAAAATGAAACAATAACAAGAGAAAAAGAGAAAGCAGAAAATTTGGAGTTTGGGGCAATATTTGATTTACATCAAGCTGGCGTCGGAGGTCAATTCGTGGTCCGATTGAGCTGAAATTTTGTCAGCATGTTCGTGGCGCAATTTAATCGAATTTGAATGGTTTGATTTTCATTTGAAGCTCCATACATCAGGTTTTTCGTGGATTGATCAAAACCTGCGTTTTTGGTTAGATTTATCCTTGATCTCTTGTGAAGTTCATGTGTATTGTCAAGAATTATGTTCTTGAGGTGTTTGCTGCTATGTACCTCTAGTATTTGCTAGAGAAGAACAATTTTATTGATAGTGAAGATTTTCAGGTGGACTCCGGTCCCGTGGTTTTTTATCTCCTCACATCGAGGAGGTTTTCCATGTAAAAAATCGTCTTATGTTCGCATGCTTGGTATTTATTTTACTCTACTATATCGATTCCTATTAGGTTTACACAAGAGGGGAGATTATTTTATTCCGCTGCGTTGATTCGATATTGTTCGAATTATTACCATTCTCCCATCAGAGTGGTATTAGAGCAACAGGTTATTGCTTGATTTTTCTGCCTTGTGTTAAACAATGGAAACAAATACGAGTAGAATGGTTACACTGAATGGTTCGAATTATCATATTTGGAAAGGGAAGATGGAAGATCTTTTATATGTGAAATATTTTTATTTGTCTGTAATTGCTGAGGAGAAACTAGAGAATAAAACTGACGCTGAATGGTCTATATTTCATCATCAAGTGTGTGGTTATATCAGGCAGTGGGTAGATGATAATATTTTAAACCATATTATTGAGGAAACACATGCATGCGGTTTATGGGATAAGCTCGAACAGTTATATGCTCGAAAGACTGGGAATAATAAGTTATTTTTGATAAAACAGATGATGACTCTGAGATATCATGATGGTACTCGTTTGACTGATCATTTAAATTCTTTTCAATGAATTATAAATCAGTTGGCTACGATGGGAATCAAGTTTGATGATGAGATACAAGCACTATGGTTGCTTGGTACTTTGTCGGACTCATGGGAGACATTCCGAACATCTTTATCTAATTTTGCCCCAGATGGTACAATTACCATGGATTTAACCAAGAGTAGTATTTTGAATGAAGAGATGAGAAGGAAGACACAGGGATTGTCCTCTTCACATTCTGATGCCTTGGTTGTTGAGAAAAGGGGGAGAAGTGAGTCTCGAAGTCCGAGAAATAGAGATAAAAGTCGAGACAAAAGCAGAGGTAAGTATAATAAATTTGCTAATGTTGAGTGCCATTATTGTCATCAGAAGGGACATATTCAGAGGTTTTGTCGCCAGTTAAAAATGGAGAAACAAAAGGAGAAAGGTAAAGAGAAGAAAAGTGATGATGACAATGATGACAATCGTGTCGTTGCACTTAAAGAAGACTTTCTCACTATTTTTTATGGTGATGTGGTGAATTTTGTTTTTTATGAGACTGGTTGGGTAATTGATAGTGGTGCATCCATTCATGCTACATCTCGTAGAGATTTCTTTACATCATACGGAGTCGGGTGACTTCGGATCTCGAAGATGGGAAACAATGGACTAGCTCAAGCCGTAGGCATCGGTGATATGTGCCTAGAAACCAGCAATGGCACAAGGTTAATATTGAATAATGTTAAACATATACCCGATATCCGCTTGAATTTGATTTCTACGAGCAAGTTGGATGATGAGGGGTATTGCAGCACCTTCGGTAATGGTCAATGGAAACTTACCAAAGGTTCTCTTGTTGTGGCTAGAGGTGAAAAATATTCTTCGTTATACATTATGCAGGCAAAGTTGTCTACAGACAAAATTAATGCAGTAGATAGCGAAGATACAACTGAGTTATGGCATAAGAGGCTCAGTCACATCAGTGAGAATGGTTTGTCAATATTGGCCAAGAAGAAGCTCTTTTCAGGATTGAAAAGTTTAGCGCTAAAGAAGTGTGCTCATTGTTTAGCAGGAAAACAGAACGGAGTTGCATTTAAAAGCTCCCCTCCTTCAAGAAAGTCAAGTATACTGGATTTAGTGCATTCTGATGTTTGCGGTCCTATGAAAACAAAATCACTTGGTGGCTCTCTTTATTTGGTTACTTTTATAGATGATTTTTCAAGGAAAATTTGGATTTATACCTTGAAAACTAAAAATCAAGTGTTAGATGCTTTTAAGCAATTTCGGGCTTCGGTTGAGAGACAGACTGAAAGAAATTGAAATGCATTAGAACCGATAACGGGGAGAGTATATTGGACCTTTTGATGAATACTGCGACAACAAGGTATTCGACATCAAAAGACACCTCCCAAGACGCCTCAGTTAAATGGCTTAGCTGAGAGAATGAACAGAACACTGGTTGAAAGGGTAAGATGCTTACTTTTACAATCAAAACTACCTGGATCCTTTTGGGGTGGGGCTTTAAGTATAGTTATACATGTATTAAATCTTACTCCATGCGTTCCTTTAGAGTTTGATGTTCTTAATAGAGTTTGGACAGGCAAAGAAGTTTCTTATGATTATTTGCGTGTCTTTGGGTGCAAAGCATTTGTGCATATTCCCAAAGATGGGAGGTCTAAACTTGATGTGAAAACACGACAGTGCATATTTATTGGTTATGGACAGGATATGCTTGGCTACAAATTTTATGATCCGCTTGAAAAGAAAATTGTAAGAAGTAGAGATGTTGTGTTTATGGAAGATCAAACAATAGAGGATATTGAGAAATCAGAGATGATTTCAGCACCACAGGTTAGTGATAATCTGGTTGATTTAGATCCAGTTCCTCTTACAAATATTCCTACACAGGTTGATGAAGAGCAGCAGGAAGTCAATGTTCCAAATAACACATATGTTCCTGAACATGTTGAAATAGATAATACTATTCCTGAACTAGAGGCTCAATTAGATATTCCACTGGATGTTCCAGTCCGGAGATCCGTTAGAGACCGACGACCTTCCACCAGATATTCTGAAGATGAGTATGTATTATTGACTGATGCAGGTGAACCAGAGTGTTATGCAGAAGCAATAGAATATGAGTATCAAAGCAATTGGTTCGATGCTATGCGAGATGGGATGCAGTCACTTTATGATAATTATACTTTTGAGTTGGTGAAGTTATCTAAAGGTAAAAGAGCTTTGAAGAACAAGTGGGTATATAGGTTGAAGCAAGATGAACATACTTTACAACCACGGTACAAAGCTAAATTGGTTGTTAAGGGATTCGGTTAGAGAAAGGGTATTGATTTTGATGATATATTTTCTCCGGTAGTAAAAAAGTCTTCTATCCGTGTGGTACTAGACTTGGCAGCTAGCCTAGATTTGGAAATTGAGCAAATAGATGTTAAAACGGCCTTCCTACATGGTGACTTGGAGGAAGAGATATACATGGAACAACCTGAGGGTTTCAAAGTGAAAGGGAAAGAGGATTATGTATGCAAATTGAAGAAAAGTCTCTATGGCCTAAAACAAGCACCGATGCAGTGGTATAAGAAATTTGCGTCAGTTATGACAGAACAGAGCTATAAGAAGACTTCTTCGGATAACTGTGTGTTAGTCCAAAAATTTTCTGATGATGACTTTATTATTCTCTTGCTTTATGTTGATGATATGCTGATTGTTGGCAGGAATGCTTCAAGAATTGAGTTATTGAAGAAACAGTTGAGTAAGTCTTTTGCCATGAAAGACTTGGGCTTGGCGAAGCAGATTCTTGGCATTAGAATTACCCGAGACAGAGATGCTAAGAAGTTGTTTTTGTCGCAAGAGAAATATATCGAGAAGATCCTTCAGAAATTTTACATGGACAAGGCTAAAGTGGTTAGTACTCCTCTTGCTGCCTACTTTAAGTTAAATATGATGCAAAATTCTACGACTGATAAAGAAAAGAAAGATATGGAAAGTGTTCCATATGCCTCAGCTATAGGAAGCTTAATGTATGCGATGGTATGTACACGCCCAGACTTAGCGCACGCAGTTGGCGTTGTTAGTCGCTATTTGTCAAATCTAGGCAGAGAGTACTGGAATGCAGTAAAGTGGATTATGAGGTATCTTCGAGGAACTTCAAATTTGAAACTCGCCGGGGACCGGGAAACTTGAGTTAGTTGGATACACAGATTCCGACTTGGCATGAGATATTGATACTAGTAAATTTACTTCTGGTTATTTGATTTCTTTTGCAGGTGGAGCTGTGTCATGGAAGTCAAGATTGCAGAAGTGTGTTGCACTTTCTACAACCGAAGCTAAATTTATTGCAGTGACTGAAGCTAGTAAAGAGATGCAATGGATGAAGAAGTTCTTAGAAGAACTTGGATTCAAGCAAAAGAGGTATGTGTTATTTTATGATAATCAAAGCGCAATTCATCTTGGTAAGAATTCATCTTTTCATTCTAGATCGAAACATATTGATGTTAGATATCATTGGATAAGGGATGTTCTAGATGAAAAGTTGTTGGAACTTGAGAAAATTCATACGGATCATAATGGCTCCGATATGATGACGAAGACTCTACTAAGAGAGAAGCTTGAACATTGCCGTTTGATAGCAGGGATGGTGAATCCCTCCACATTGTCGTGAGGGGGAGATTTGTTAGCTGGGTTCACTCCTATGTGGAGGAGACCCAATGAGTTGCAAGCCTAAAAAGGGCTTGAGCCAATATAATAAGTTATATGAGGAAATAGGGTTTCTCACTATCTATATAAAGAGGTAGTAGCAGAAAAGGAAATAGTAATAAGAGAAAAAGAGAAAGCAGAAAATTTGGAGTTTGGGGCAATATTTGATTTACATCAAGCTGGCGTCAGAGGTCAATTCGTGGTCCGATTGAGCTAAAATTTTGTCAGCATGTTCGTGGCGCAATTTAATCGAATTTGAATGGTTTGATTTTCATTTGAAGCTCCATACATCAGGTTTTTCGTGGATTGATCAAAACCTGCGTTTTTGGTTAGATTTATCCTTGATATCTTGTGAAGTTCATGTGTATTGTCAAGAATTATGTTCTTGAGGTGTTTGCTGCTATGTACCTCTAGTATTTGCTAGAGAAGAACAATTTTGTTGATAGTGAAGATTTTCAGGTGGACTCCGGTCCCGTGGTTTTTTGTCTCCTCACATCGAGAAGGTTTTCCATGTAAAAAAATCGTCTTGTGTTCGCGTGCTTGGTATTTATTTTACTCTACTATATCGATTCCTATTAGGTTTACACAAGATGAGAGATTATTTTATTCTGCTGTGTTAATTCGATATTGTTCGAATTATTACCGTTCTCCCATTAGTATAGGTATGTTGGGCATCAATTTTCATGGCATTGCTGCATGCGCATTCTCCTTCTTAATGACTCCACAGAGAATTCTTCTCTCGAGGACTCATTTGAGTGCTAATTGTCAACCGACCAGCAGGTATAATTTGTTGTCTCTCTTTCTCTTCTCTCTCTATCTCCATGTCATTTGACATGCATCAATACTTGGACATATTCATAAGGTTAGCATAGTGCATATCCTAACTTCTAATTCTTAAAGGTCCGCTTACCTTGTTTATTTCAATCGATCATAAATATGAAGTCTTTCAAATCACCTGAGCCCTAAGAGGTGATTTGTAAATCAAGAGCACCGGTTATCGTTTAAACACTGATTTTCTTGCTTCTGGGGTCTTCGAATGATAAACATTTGGAAACACTATTAAAATCTATCCAAAGCATCGACTCTACTCAGCTTGCAGTAGGCCAACACTTAACGAGTTCATTCTTCATGCACGTGTTTCTCCTATCAGTTCATGCATTATATGTAAAACAATGAAGCCATAGAACAATTGTAAGGATTTGACCCAGAAGTCATTTCAGTAACAACTCTTCCTTTACTATATTTCTAACCAACTTGAGGCTTATGATAGATACAGTCCACACAAGTGCTTATTTTTAAGTTCAGTCCAACCCAAGCCCAACAACTCCTAATTTACATGCCCATTTTTTATTTTTCATTTTCATTTTGTGATTAACTTGAGCATAATTTAGTCGCGTCCATTTGGAGGTCCTGCCTTCTGTAGTTGCTGAAGTAGTTATTAGGTGGATCCTTTTAATACCAATATAACTCCTAAATAAAAAAATCGACAAATGTGCTTTGGTACTAGATGTCGCTCATTAATTCCTCTATATAGTTTGAAATGCCAATTATGAAGTTGCTAATAAAGCTATGACTCAACGTATTTGGTTTCTTTTAGACCAACTAGATCTCATCAATCTTCCATGACAACATATAGGTTAATAATCCAGAGACCTATGTTGCTAAAATTCTAATAATGATTTAAATCTGCCCATGTGGGTTTACTTAGGGGTGAGTATGGTCTGGGTTGAGCCAGTCCACTCCCTAACCCTAGGACCAATCCGCACAGTGTCGGCTCTCAATTTTTGAGACGGAAGACCGACCCTAATGAGCTTGGGACCGAGGACCGGACCAACCAATGGGTTCGTTCCGATTCCAAGGTCAACCCGGGACCAATTGATAATTTTTTATTTCATTTTTTGTATTCCTTAAAAAAACGATTAAAGACCGGACTGACCCAATGGATTCGGCCCGGTTTCCAGGTCAACCCAGGACCAACCAATAATTTTTTATTTCATCTTTTGCACTTCTTAAAGGCAACCGAGGACCATATCGATCCAATGGGTTCGATAATGAACGAGGTCAACTAAGAAAGGTAAGCAGTGAGGGTCAAGGGGGGTGAGCATCGAACATAATGAATATCAAGCGAGCAGCGGCACGAATGACCCAAAGCGAGCGAGGCGAGTGTTGAGTGGTGAGTGGAGAAGTTGTTTCTTTCGATTTTGGCAAATTGAAGACTAAGAGGACAAATAAGACAAAAGAGAACGAATACTAGAAGATGATGCGATAAGAAGTTGTTCATGCATTTTTGGACGCCGTGAGAACTCATCACAAAAATATTTTCCTCTTTCATAAATTATGACTATTGATACCGTAAAAGACATTAAAAATCTAAGTTATTAAGGAACAATGTAAAATTACTTGAACTCCCACTAAAGAGCTATTTAATATTGTTGAAACTATTTATTTTTAAGATTTTCTCTATATAAAAATAATATTATATATATAGTCAGGGTTGGGCCGGTCCAAGGACCGACCCAGTCTTCCTGAGAACCAGACCAGGACCGGTAGGGTTGGGCCAATCCAGGGTTGGTCCAAGGTTGACCCTGGACTGATGCTCACCCCTTCACTTTTTGAAAGGCATGTATGGAGGGATTAGGGTGGATATCCTAAGTGTTGACAAGGTTTTAGACAGATTCAAAGAGGGTTTTAGATGCTTCGAGCGTATTATACTTGTCAGCTATCCACTTAATCAAAACATTATATATCATCATGCTTTCTACCCAAAAAGTTTTGTGGGTTTGACATATTATACCCAGTAATTGATTAGGTGGATGGACAACCTGATCTTCGATTGCACTACATTCCCATGAATATGTTGGATTTGCGTCCATAAAGGTCAATGCAGTAAATTGCAAAGAGGACCTATGAAGTAATGAACATGTTTGTGACAATGTCTGTGCTAGTTTTTCTCCTTTTGGAATCTGTCGATATTATATTCATATGACAAAATGGTAGAAGGAGAAGTAGAGCAAGACAAGGATTCATTATTCAGCCCTAAGCGGTGCCACAGTTCAGGGTTTGCTCTTCTTGCTGCATTTTCTGGTAGGGGTATTCAAGAAATCGCAATGAAGTTGATGATCGACCTACAAAGAGATTATCAGCTAAAGCTAGGACAAAAATTCATGTAAGGAAACATGCGAACCAGTGGGACATTAGCTGAAATGACTTTTACTGCAATGTTTTTGTAAAAGAAAAAGGCAAAAATCAGTAGCTTTCTTCTTGGAAAGGATAACTCTTCGATCCCATTCCTTCCAATCAAGGAGAGTGTCGTGAAGAATCTAGCTGCTAGGGGTGGAGGTATGCACCAAGATGAGTGATCACCGATCGCTGATTGATCATCAGTGGAAGTGAGAGCCATGTGCACTACTTCTTTTCGCTCGAACATTTATCGTTTAAGAAATGCGACGACCCGTGAGTATTCAGGGGAAATCAGAGCACCATTGACGGTCACCAATAAGACTGAGACACCTTGGTGATGGTAATTGAGGAGGTGGGTTACGGAAGCTTCTTCTGGACTATGGAATTCTCGGACCTCAAGCGTGATATTAACATCAATGGTGATTCTCAAATATTAAAGAACAGAATGTGATACCATGAGATCAAACGCAATAGACATAAAGGGCCTGCATGTTTTCGTTCTTTTTTTTTGTTTATGAACAGAATTTTTTTTTTCCCCTAACAAAAAAGAACGTAAACGCGTTTATTTGCGTTTTTGTTCAAAATCAAATTTTTGTTCCCTAACACAAAAAGAACAGAAATGAGAAACAAAAAAAAATTGTTTCTTGCTCCGTAAACACTTTTTTTCTTCTTTTCTTCTTCTTTTCTTCTCTCTCCTCTTTTCTTCTTGTTTTCTTCTTTGGCTGGTCGCCGGCTTTGACCATGGCCGGCGACCGGCCGTCGAGGGCCGGCGACGCCGTCGAGGGTCGGCGACGCTCGATCTCGCCGGATCTGGGCAAGCCCGAGCTCGCCCGCCAAGGCGAGGCCGAGCCTCACCCAACCATGGTGAGGCTCGGCCTCGCCGGGCCCGGCGAGCCTCGCCGTGGGTGGGCGAGGCTGCCCGGCCCCGTCGGCCCCCGGTTGCCGGAGGCCGGCGACCAGTCGAAAGAAGAAAAATAAAAAGAAAGGAAAAAATGAAAAATAAAATAAAAATATTAAAAAATTAAAAGAAACAAAAAAAGAATATAAATTTACCAAACGTGTTTCTATTCATTTTTTATTCCCGGAACAAGTTTACCAAACGCATCTTTCTGGTCAAAAATTGTTCCCCGGAACAAAAGCACTTTTTTTTTTAAATTTTATTTCTGTTCCCTGGAACAATTTTTTAACAGAAACATTACCAAACGCGCCCAAAGACGATAGAGAATGGATTCTCAATTCTATCATCTGACATAGTCCTGAACTCCACCACAACAAATGTGACCATTACAAAAGTAGTACCAGTTTCACACTGAATTCAAAAGCTGTAACCTTTTCCTTTCGGTTGGATTTTTGCAATATGTGTGTGTGTGCAAGTGTGTATTTGTGTACGTGGAATATAGCAAAGGAGCAAGGGAATGGATGAAGGGACAAATGAAAGCGGAAAGGACATACTATTCAAGGACTAGTGTGGTACAAAAGTTTAGGAGGAGCTCTCTTAGGGCCCTTTTTTTTTTTGGTCGAAATTTAGGCCTTATTTGGTAACCATTTTATTTCTTTATTTTACATAAATCCATTTGGTAACATTAGCTAATTTTATTCCACAGAACAGATTCGTGGCTGAGAATAGGTTTAGAATAGAAATAAAAAGTAGAAAAAACCTACTTCTTATTCCAGGAAATAATTTCTAAAAAGGCTTTGCAAATATAATAATTTTTAGACTACTGTAAAAATAATAGTTTGTTGTGAGCCATATATTTTTAAAGGAATGGATTCCATATCGATTTATAATTATTTATTATTTAGTTTATTATTTGTTATCTTTATATTAGATTTCAAACTGTCATCCAATCATTTCTCTTTCTAAAATAAGGTCATTTTTATTTTCTTTCTTTTTTTTTTCATTTCTTCTTCCTCCTCCTCTAGCCAGTCCTTGGGCCTTGATGATGACCGGGCAATGACTCGCCAAAGACGAGGGCCCACGACTAGCTAGAGGAGGAAGCATAATGGAGGAAAAAAAGAAAAGAAAAAAATCCAAAAAAATTAGAAAAATCTTGGAAAATTACAAAAAACCAAAAAAAAATTACGTCGCAAAAAAAAATTAATGATTGTACCAAACGCATTTCCATTCTTTTTCTATTCCATACATAGAAATTTTGTGCAATTACAAAAATCATTTTTTTGCTCAAAAATTCTTTCAAGGAATAGAAATAGAAAAAATTATTTTGAGCGAAAATTATTATTAGGTACAAAAATGTCACCAAACTCACCCTTAGTTTCTAGTTGATGTAGACTATAGGTTGACTACTTGAGGTGTATTTGTAGACTTGAAATTTCAACTTGCAAGTTGTCTTTTTGTATGTTACTGCTGGACGTTCCTGAATGACTTCAAGATTCCCACAGCAAATATTAACCGACTTCCCTTGCTCCTGCTTGTTGCATTTCTTTGTTCCCGACTTGGCAAATGATTTCTGCCAACTGTCTCCTTGGTTAAGCATACTTCCTCCCTAAGCATTTGTAGGGTAGTCTGTTCAAGGACTTCCCAAAAATGGATCACCTTTTAGCACTTTCTTTCATTTTTCTCTCTCTTTTCGTTTTTGCCAAGCTAGCTTTCACAGATTGTTTGGATATAAGAACCCCCTGGTATAGTCCTCAACTTCAAGACAAGGGGATTGGTGGGTTAGAAAGATGGGGATGGATTATTACAAAATGTTGGGGGTGGATAGGAGCGCCAAAGACGATGACTTGAAGAAGGCCTACAGAATGATCTCCGAGGCTTATGAGGTGACAACCGTTATTCTTGCAATATCGCCGTTCTTGTTTTTTTTTGCTTGTTTCGTTTCCAGCAAGTTCTTTTTCCCCCTATCTGATTGGTAGATTCTTTTTTATTTGTGTCGGCGTTAGTCGGGAGCTCTGATGTTTTTGGATGATACTGATTTGAAGTTAATCTCGTTTGCTTCTCTGTTGGGATTGATTGAAGTTGGAATTTGAAGTCTCTCTCTACGTGAATTTCGTTCTAGATTGAAAATCTGACGGTATAATTCATGCATCTAGTCAATTGATGTCGTTGCTTTTGATGCTTTTGCACGTTAATGACCGTTTTGAGCTCGTGATGAATGGTAGTGTCGTTTCAATTGAATTGCTTGTAGGTCCTCAGTGACCCCTTGAAGAGAGCAGTGTATGATCAATATAGCGAGGAGGGTTTAAAGGGTCTAAAGGGTCGAGTGCCGCCACCTAATGCCAGCGCCCCTGGCGGTGCTACCCAATTCTCGACAGGAGAGGCGCCAACGTCATTCAACCCCCAAAACGTGGACGATGTTGAAGAGTATTTCAAGTTTGTGAACCCCCTCGGCGGCATGGGAGGAATGGCTGGCGGCAGCGGGGGTCAAATTAGAGGGTCAAGGTCCTACAGTACTTTTCCTGGGGATGATATCTTCATCTCCTTATTACAACAAGCAGCTCCCAGGAAAGCTCCTCCTGTAGAGAACGGGTTGCCCTGCAGTCTAGAAGACTTCTATAGCGGGACTACCAAGAAGATGAAGATCTCCAGGGAGATTGCTGACACGAGCGGGTAAGTCGGAGAGGCTATCTCATTTCAAGAAATTACTTGTTGGTTAGTGCCAAATTTCGTCAACGCGCGCACTCACATCTTTTCGATGTGGGACATTATACCTCTTCATTTGTTTTATAAATAGACTACTAACAATCCCACACTTTTGTTTGTAAAACAAAAACATGAAATAAAATGTTAGAAATATACAGCTAAAATTTTCATGAGATTAATATATATACATAAAGGTATCTTTCGAGTTAAACCTCTACTTAGTGCAAGTATTTCAAAACTCTATTAAAGTGACAAGTAGCTCAGCTTTAAATTTGTACATTTAAATAATAGAATCGGACATACTGTACATATATCAAACTCTTGTTTCAGCGAGAAGTTCTATATTATTCCGCACTATTATGGCTTTATACTTGATCTTGTTTCATGAGCTCTCTCGAAAGAAATCTTAACTTTTGTAAGTAGCGGCACCACTTTTAAGCTCATATAGGTGAAGTATTTACTATATGTTTCTGTTACTATCAACACATTACAAGTTTGTACTATACTTCATTAAGAATTCAATCTAACTTACAAAACGTAACGGATGATACTGACTTCTTATATCAGAGCTATGTCGGTATCAAACAATCACATTCAGTGATTTGTTTTTATCCATTAAATCTTGTAACTAGTGATGTTCTAGAAAAAGATCGGATTATTATTACTGGTGATTTTAATTAAAGGATTTCAATCCCATTTCTTATGAGGTCATTATTACCATGTCTCTTGGTAAAGTCTTTGTCAAGGGATTGGCTAGATTATTACTTGACCTCACGTAGACAATTGTTATGGTATCATATTTAATCAATTGTCTCACATACTCATGTCTCCTAAATCTTTCATTTTGAAAATGAAAGCTAGATACTTCTTAGTCTCAATGACTTTAGTCATATTGATTCCAAAATTAAATATATACACCAAACCTAACTGTACAATTGAATGCAGCATTTCTAGTAAAACAAGCAAGTGCAAAGCAGCTCAGACTCAACTAAATTATGGATCCCTGTTAATGGAGTCCAAAGCACATGTCTTTATGTTTGGAGTATCAAAATCTTACAATATAAGAAAATGCACAATCACAATTTCCTGAATGTAGAACCAAAAAGTACTTTGGTGCAAGTGAAATTATTGAAAGACAGGATGCCAGAAAAACATCACGCACCAAACTAATCCAAACTTATCATTATTTATTTATTTATTTAACTAATTGTTGAAATTAAGATTCCATCTTACAAGTTACTCGTGCATCTCGAGCAAGCAATCAAATTTCATCTTACGTGTTGTCTAGAATCTTAAGATAGAAAATGAACAGACGAAAAATCTGCACTTCAACATATATCATGTACTCTGGGAACTAATCGAAGCATTCCATAAGAACCTCGGGAAGTGCATAAACCAAGACAATGCTATCATCTCTTGAGTGATTCCTTTAGAAAATAATATTATGGAGTAAAGCAAAGTTACGAAATTACAAGAACTTCGTCAATGCACCATGCATATTGTAAGCAAATCAACATAGTGTTGGAGAAAAATCCACTTAAAAAAAATCCATGAATTCCATACCGATTTTGGGCTTATAATAACTACAAATCTAGAGTAACTAAATGTAGCTTATATGTCGAGATATATTTCCCCGCAATATATGTTGTCCTTGTTACAAAAGGCAGGAGGGGCGAACAATGAATCAATGCTATAAAAGTCCAAATGCAGCGAAGATAGACGCCTTATACGCAGGCTACTACAAACGCACCTGACAACAGATCATTGTATAGAATGAAGGATCTTTACTACTAGTCTGGCCTAGCACTTATTCGAAGCTTGCTTGTAGCTATATTTAACAAAAAAAGCTAGGGGAAAAGCTCCAAGAAAGCCAATCCGCGAATGCTGAGGTTCTCTCTTGACTACAGAAAAAGCAGAAGAGCATATGCAGTATCTAACTGAAGCACTTCTTGTACTAAGCATTTATCTTATCATCCTCAAGACTCGGACTTTGTCGAAGATGAACTATTTGGGTTCTGCAGGGAAGCAGTTGAGGTATTACTCTTCGTCAGGGAATTCTGGTTCGATGATGATGACTCAGTGAAGAAAACTATATGCTCCTGATTATCAAGAAGCAGTTGAAGGGCTCTCGGTATCCTGGGCAGGTTCACATCTAACACCCCCTCGAGTATTTGAACAACCTGCCCCATCGATGGCCTGTGAGTTTCCTCATCTTGTACACACCAGCAAGCAACTCTGCATATCCTAGTTAACTCTTCAGTATGAGCGTTTGTCTCCAAGTTTGGGTCCAAAAGACCAAGCAGGTCACCTCCTTCAGCTATCTTACTAGCAGCCCATGTTGGGAAGAACTTGACCACCCCATTTTCCGATAGCTCTGAGTTCCTCCTTCCCGACACAAACTCAAAAAGCATCATTCCATAGCTATAAACATCAGCTTTTGCTGTTATGGCCACTCCAGAGATCCACTCCGGCGCAAGATACCCTCTTGTGCCTCTCATGGTCGTCAATACCCTGCTGAAATCTCGGCCAACAAGCTTTGCCAGGCCAAAATCTGCCACTTTTGGACAGAATTCAGCATCTAGAAGGATGTTCTCTGGCTTGATGTCGCAATGTATGATGCAGTCTCTACACTTCTCATGGAGATAAGCCAGACCTCGAGCCGTTCCCAAAGCAATTTGGTACCTCATTTTCCAATCCAAGGTCTTCGAGTCCTTTCTATGAAAGAGATGATAGTCTAAGGAACCATTTGGCATGAAATCGTAGGCCAACAGCCTTTTTTCACCCTCAGAGCAAAACCCGCGGAGCCTAACAAGATTCACATGCTGGATGGTGCCGATTGTGCTTACTTCTGTTCGGAATTGCTTCTCTCCTTGGCTTATGCTTTCAAGCTTCTTGACCGCTATGTGACTTGAATCAGGTAACGTTCCTCTGAAAACTGAACCAAACCCGCCCCCACCCAACTTCTCCGAGAAATTCTTTGTTGCTACTTGCAAGTCCCGGTATGCAAAAGCTATCAGCGAACCCTCCATTGTCTTTGTTTTTACGGTTGCCCTTCTCCTCCATCTCCAAACGCCAAACAAGACAATGGCTAATATCGCTACCACGGAGCTAACAGACCCTGCAACTATCGCAATTACATTGCTCTTCTTGCTCGTATCCTGAACGTCAGAAGCGGCACGCCTGAGATAGAAGCTTTTTCCATTGGTGTCACTTTGTGAGAGCTGTTGTGCATTGACGAGATCCCCAATCCAGATTGAGCAGGCATTATTCTCGAAAGCATAAGCCGTGCAAGAGCAATTTCTCAAACAAGCAGCTCGGCATTCTGTATTGCTCTCGACATCTGAAGATTGGTGATCATCAGGCAATTTCATGTTAGAACTAAGCGAGAAACGGTCTCTCTCCGCATTTGAAGCATTTTTCTCACAATTCAAGTCTGAATTCCTCTTGCAACCGCCAGACCAATCGCTCAGATTCCAATCCCTCAGAGACGTGATGCTAAACCCAGGCAAGCAGCTGCAGAAATTGATGGTATTCTCGCTACAAACACCGAAAGGCCCACAAAGTCCATACACCTCACATTGTTGCCGGGGCTGCGACCAGAACAAGTTCCACAACTGGGAAGAAGGCAACCAGGAATACTGCTTGATCTGCCCAGAAAAATCCATCACAAGCCTCGATGTGGTGTTGGCGGAGCTTTTGACTGAATAGGTGAAGTAGCTCTCGTGCTCATTGTCCACATATTGGAAATCGTAAATATAGTTCAATCTCATTTCAGGGATCAAAGAGAAAATTTTCGTCTGATTGTCCCACGGCCCACTAGTCCAGTATTGCTTAGACCCATTCCACCATATGTGGTACTCACCGTCACTGGATGGCTGGAGATGGAGAGAGAACAAACCTGTCGAAGGGTCCTCGGCGTTCTTCCATGATGTCAAGTGCTGACTCGTGTTTTTGCGCTTGTCGATCCCTAATTTGGCACCGGGAAGCCACGTGTGCGTCAGGTGATCAAAGCTCTGCCACAGAGTCACGGAAGAATTCGGCGCCGCTTTGAGAGCGAAGTTGCCGTCGTCCTCAAGAACCGCCACCATGGAGCTCGATCCAGACGAAGAAGCAGTCAGATTCGTGGACCAAACGGGGACTTCGGAGTTGTTAACAATCACAAGATTGCCACCCGAGACCTTCAGTTTAGTGGAGTGCCTGTCAGTGATGGGGTTGTCTCGGTTGGCGACCCAGACGACGGTTTGCACGCTGATTTTGTTGTACCAGATGCCTATGTAAGAGTACGTGGATTTACCCGGCGAGAAGAAGCCAAGCGTAAAGTTGCCACCCAAGGAGGTTAAGGTTTGATTACCAGATAGAGACCGATTTGCATCGAGCTTGTCTGTGCCAAGACAGAGGTGGGTGCACAGAGATGAGCAAAGCAAGAAAATTGGGAGTATGAACGACCACGGACTACTGTTTTTGCTATCCATGGCTGTACCATATAGGGTTCAAGCGGACAGGTGTAGAAACAAGATTCATAGGGGGAAGTATATATACCTGTTTGTGCTGAGCGAGGGTGAGGTAAGAGATCTCAAAGAAGAACGGGTCAAGAAACGCGCAAAGTATCGTGTGGAAGCTTCAACCGAGACTAGTGCATTATCATCGAGTAAGTAGGTAGAAGCATTTAAGTAGGCATCGTACCAGTGAACAAGAACGGGCATATGCCAAAGTGAAGAAGACGCTAGTGGTGCAACTTGGACATGTGATCGAGCAAGACTTAAGACATAGGCGGACCAAGACATTGATGAAGCAAGAGCACAGTTTTACCGGCTCCAGTCAACAAGAAAGGAAGAAAACAAAGTGTCAAAGTCATCGATACATTGAAAAGCTAGACTAACAAGATTTGATTTTCATGAAGCATGGTCCAATATTCTTATGGTCCCTACTCTTGTCTAAGCTAGTCTCAGGTCAAGAAACGTGCAAAGTATCGTGTGGAAGCTTCAACCGAGACTAGTGCATTATCATCGAGTAAGTAGGTAGAAGCATTTAAGTAGGCATCGTACCAGTGAGCAAGAACGGGCATATGCCAAAGTGAAGAAGACGCTAGTGGTGCAACTTGGACATGTGATCGAGCAAGACTTAAGACATAGGCGGACCAAGACATTGATGAAGCAAGAGCACAGTTTTACCAGCTCCAGTCAACAAGAAAGGAAGAAAACAAAGTGTCAAAGTCATCGATACATTGAAAAGCTAGACTAACAAGATTTGATTTTCATGAAGCATGGTCCAATATTCTTATGGTCCCTACTCTTGTCTAAGCTAGTCTCAGGTCAAGAAACGCGCAAAGTATCATGTGGAAGCTTCAACCGAGACTAGTGCATTATCATCAAGTAAGTAGGTAGAAGCATTTAAGTAGGCATCGTACCAGTGAACAAGAACGGGCATATGCCAAAGTGAAGAAGACGCTAGTGGTGCAACTTGGACATGTGATCGAGCAAGACTTAAGACATAGGCGGACCAAGACATTGATGAAGCAAGAGCACAGTTTTATCAACTCCAGTCAACAAGAAAGGAAGAAAACAAAGCGTCAAAGTCATCGATACATTGAAAAGCTGGACTAACAAGATTTGAATTTCATGAAGCATGGTCCAATATTCTTATGGTCCCTACTCTTGTCTAAGCTAGTCTCAGGTCAAGAAACGCACAAAATATCGTGTGGAAGCTTCAACCGAGACTAGTGCATTATTATCGAGTAAGTCGGTAGAAACATTTAAGTAGGCATCGTACCAGTGAACAAGAACAGGCATATGCTAGAGTGAAGAAGACGCTAGTGGTGCAACTTGGACATGTGATCGAGCAAGACTTAAAACATAGGCGGACCAAGACATTGATGAAGCAGGAGCACAGTTTTACCAACTCCAGTTAACAAGAAAGGAAGAAAACCAAGTGTCAAAGTCATTGATACATTAAAAAGCTAGACCAACAAGATTTGATTTTCATGAAGCATGGTCCAAAATCCTTATGGTCCCTACTCTTGTCTAAGCTAGTCTCAAGGTAAGTATCTTCAACAAAACGTGCTCGTGCCACGCATGCTGAGCTATAGGGACTAGGCTCTAGATTAACGCATTGATTTATTCCCCCAATTCATTTATATGTAACATCATGGTTGCATGCCTTTATCGGAAAAACCTTATAGATTGTGTCCTAGCCATAGATGATGGAGTGAAGAGACCTCTCAGGTTAGACTCGAAGCAATTGTTACTTGGCATTGTGTCCATTATAGTCTTTTAGATTGTGTTTGATAATCGAGATAAAATTCATGATAGGATAAAATTTATCATATCCTACATTTGATACCTACTCAAGACAGGATAAAATCGAATATAAGAGAGATATAAACCGGATAAAATTGTCCCATAAGAGAAGTGGGATAAGAGTGGATAGGATTTCGATATTCATAATAAGAAAGTTATTTTTCTTCAATAACAAACTTTTTAAATTAGCAAAATTGAAATTATATTTCAATATAAATATTTTTTGAATTCTAATATAAGAAATTCAAAATAAAAAAGTAAAATTTTAGTTATTTTAATTTAATCTTATTTTTATTTATATATTCAAATTTAATTCTACTTTATAATATAAATTTAATATATAAATATCAATATAAATTCACATTTATTACATATTTTAGATATTTTAGTATTTTAGGTATATTAGTATACTTTACTATTTAATAAAATTTTATTATAGAATGATGGAAGGGGAAGAAAGAAATTTAAAAAAAGACATTAATTAAAAAAAGAGAGAAAATTAAAATTAAAAAATAAAGATAAATTAGTTGAAAGTGTTGCGAGGGATTTTTACTATCTCCATTTGTAAAATTTTTGACTCTTCTTATTAATATGTCCTTTATACCAAACAATGTAAATGATAAAATATGAATATATTTGAGTTTATTGATGAAATCACCAAATAGTGGATATGATATAATAAAATCCCTGGATTTCATACCCTATCCTATCAAGTCCTATCCTGATTAAAAATCCAAGTGACCAAACATACTGTTTTATTAATTCCTATACATATGCAACTTTCTTTATAGGATTAGATTCAACGGTGACCCTTCTATTCTTGCCCGAAAATCAAAATCTTCCTCTACTTTATTCTAAAGCATCTCCCTACTATTTATAAGTGTCCCAATTAATCTTTCTATTATACTGTTTCTCATGCCATTCAAATTTCATGAACAGGATGCTAGAATACATATGTCGTGCTATACTCCGCTCATATAATTATGTGGCAAAAAATAGGTGTTACGTTAGACAATATAAACTTTAAAAAAAAAAAAAAAAAACCTCAATAGAGAGAGCTCCATTATGACCACCATAACTGCGGGCTCTCCAACTCTAAGCTAGTGGCGACCATGGCCATTCAAGCTCAAGCTTGCGGATAGCCATGGCCAAGAAATCTATTTGAAACACGAACCTTGAGCCCTAGCCACTTGATCTTTGAGCTCACGGAATGGCTACATGAGCTTTGCACTTCCAGCAGCCATGTTCGCTTGAGTTTTGAGCCATGAAGCTCGCAGGAATCTAAGTAGTATTGATTTTGACACACGACATACGACACAACAAGACACGACATGCCTACAAGTTAGTTATAAAAAAATAGAGAATTCCGATATTTTGAGACACGTTATATATTAATATATATCTTTATATATACATCACAAATTATCATCTTTATGATTATTTTAATTCAATTAATTTTTTTCTAATTCACAAATAAATAAATAATGAAAAAAAGTCTAGAATGAATTTACACTAAAAACATTAATTCACCATTTGTTAATATCATTCATTATTTCAATTTTACAAATTCAACTCCGTTCCAATGATCCATAAAACTTGAAGAAAAGACTTGTGTGTCAAAGTGCGTTGGAAAAGAAGAAAAAAAAAAAAAACTTGGGGGTAAATTGCGTGTCATGGGAAATGAGAGTTAGAAGATAAGAGAAAACTAGATTTTTCCTCTTTTCCCATTTGTTATTATTATTATTATTATTATTATTATTATTATTATTATATATATATATATATATATATATATATATATATATTTATATTTTGACTCATCATTTATTGAAATTTTTTAAAATTGACCTCTTGCGTGTTGAACTCACATGTAGGAATTCCAAATTCACATATCAAAGAGTGTTGGGAGTGTTGATTAGGTGTCGAATTTTTTGACATATGTTGACCGAGTGTCGGAAAGTGTTGAAAAGTGTTGGTGAGTGTGTTGTGTTCGACACGATATGAAAGCTCCTTGAAAGTATTGGTGCTTCCTAGATAGCAATAGCCACTCAATTGATAATCTATGAATGGGTATGAATAATAGTTTTTGGAGTTTCGAACACTCGGAGTGTCAAAACTTGGCACGAGAGATACTTAAGTTCTAAAAGTTAATAAAGTAACACTTTAGTGCCAAAATCGGAGCAAAATGAATCGTTTAAGTATCAACAACAAGAAAATCTAGTCAAAATGCATATGTTGCGTTTTTTTTCCGACGAAACGACTTCGTTTTGCACATTGACGTGTCTAAATAAGTGCAAAAACGATGTCATTTTACTAACGTTACTAGATAATTAATAAAAATATTAACTAAATTAAATTTTAAACTAAATTTATTTATTTATTATAAATAAATAAATAAAAATAAAAAGAAGATGAGCAATTGCAGGCATCCGAGGGCTCAACCCTCATCGTTACTTCCTCGCCATCGTCGTGAAGGGCCAACAACAATGGGGGAAGCCTAATGACCCTAGCCAACTGGCGGCGAGGGCCTACGAGCCCTTGCTCAAATATGGGGTAAGGGTCATGGCTCTCCTTTAAATTTGGCAAGGGTCGCTAGCCCTCGCCTAGTCAAGCCAAGGGCCACCGCTCGCTAGGGGGTTGCCTTGGCCAACAATGGCCCTTGGCGCGGCTTGGCGAAGGTTGGTGAGCCTCACTGGATTTAGGGAGGGCTGCAACCCTTGCCCCAAATTTGGGCGAGGGCTCGCAACCCCTCGCCATTGGTTAGCCAAGGTCGCCAGCCCCTAGCCAAGGCCCGGCGACCTCAGCTAATCCTCCCCCCACAGTCATTGGCCCTTTCTGGCGATGGCAGGGAGGCGGCAACGAGAGCTAAGCCCTCAGCCGCTTGCAACTGCTCATCTTCTCTCTCTCTCTCTCTCTCTCTCTCTCTTTTAGTTTTTAAATTTGGTTTTAAATTTAATTTAATTAATATTTATATTAAAATTCAAATCTGCACCAAAATGACATCGTTTTAGCATGCCCTGCAAGGAGGCAGGGTAAAAGTCTGAGAGTAAGTGTTAGAGTAAGATTAGAGTAGGACTGACCAAAAAAAAAAAAACTCTTCGGCAATCCACATAGGTGAGCAATATTAATAAAAAATTGCCACATAGGATTTTTGGCGGAGTTCGCCAAACTTGATACTCAAATGTTCCATTTTTAAAAAATAGTTGCACTTAAATGTTACTTTTTTTAACTTTTGACACTTAAGGTTCATTTGTGTCAAGTTTTGACAGTTGGGTATTCTTTTGAGATAGTTTTTGTATTACTATGAGCATTAGATTTTGTGGGTGCCAAACGACATGACAGTACATGTTCGGCACATCTCCCCATGGAAAACCCACTTGATCGACAGCTCTTGAGATTATTAGCCTCTCTTAATTGGTCATTCCAAATCTAGTTTGGAAGGTATGTGATATTATCGAATCACAACAATAATTCATGATTTTTGAATTCTTTGGATGTATCGAGGCCATCCAAAAAATCAATAAGCAACTAATTATTTTTACAGCACATTGATACATGCTATTCTTAAACGCCTTGCGTATAATATTGAAATAAATAAAAAAGTTCACATAAGCCACCAGCATCGAAGCTTTTGTAATACATGGTTCATGAACTCTCATGCGGCAATTTTGGAACATATTCAATCTTTTGCTGGTCTAGAAATATTACAAACACATTCCCCCATTAGTGTCCATGCCTAAATAAGAGAAAGAATTGTTTGCCCTACTCTAAGCACTGATTAACTCAAGCAGCAGTAATTGCCTAATTATAACAGTAGTTGCTGTCTAAGGTAAAACCAAAGTCAAACCATGTTTCCCTCCTAAGATTCAAAGTCCTTCTCAGCAATTTCTCCCTTTATACTTTCTAGATGAAAGCAAACTAGATATCATTGATCAGTAAGTCTGTTGGTGGTGCGGCTCACCCGGAAACCCTTCTAGAATCCTGCGCTAATAGGTAAATAGGTCTTAAAATGAACATCCAGGACACAATAGCCTCACCATAGAGCCGAAATTAATGAAGCAGGCTCGATAGTTTAATGGATAATCTGGGCAACAGATGGCCAAACCGGTACAATCTCGAGGTTGGTATCCCCTTAACCTAGTCTAATTTGCTGGTTCAGCCTAGTTCTAATGACATCATTTCAAATAAGTACATTTTCTTCTAAACCCACATCTGTTTGGCTGACAAAAGTTATCGCACGTTACTCTGATTATCCGTCCTCTCATCTACATTTCCATTTCGTCCTAAATGTTTTGATAACAACGGAAATATAACTGGTACAGGAAACAAACAGGAAACAATACTTTACCTAATAAAGAGATTTGCAACCTCCTCGCATTTGCGTGGATTGTAGAACCAAATGCCATTAACTTCTTGCGCCGCATTACGATACAACAAGGATTGATAGTGGTGCTTATGCCTTCTGCAATGAGGTGCCTGATTCTATTGACCACTTGTTTTTTGGTTGTTATGTTATGGCCGGGGTTGCTTTTTTTTTGGGCGGCCAGATGCAATCTACCTTGGCGTAACAGGTCATGGGAGGAGAATCTCCGCTGGGCCACTACCTTCCTGATGGGAAAGGAATTTCATAAGTGCATAGCTCGTTTCTCCTTTGAAGTGCTTTGTCATATTATTTGGAAAAACAGGAGCGGCATCCTTTTCAGAGAACAGCCTCGTGCTATTTCGGCTATGAAGAACCATCTTTTTAAAATGGTCAGAGATAAGATGATCGCTTTTAGGAATATCGCAGATAACTTCAGGAATAAAAGGTTGCAGAGGAGCTGGGGTATTGACCCGGTCATCTTCTCTGGGGATCCTTAGTTGCTTCCTTTTCAGCTGGTGCGTGTTTGTTCTGGCCTTGTGAGCAATAGCTTGCTGTTTTTTTGGCGGTTGTTCTCTTCCCTAGCTGAGGGTTTTTGTGTTTTTGGGGCCAGTTGTTCATGCCGTACTTTTCGTGTCCCTTTGTGTTTGCTGTTTTGGTTGCCACCTATGGCTTTTAGATCCCGGTATTCTTCCGCTCATAACGTTCTATTGTCTTAAGTGTAAGTTTTGATGTTGTGATTTTTTGTACACTTGGTCATTGCTCTATATATACATTACCTTTCACCAAAAAAAAAAAAGTATGGAACCTAAACTTCATACTCAAAATCTCCAAGCAAATTCTCTACCAAATTATCTGCTTATCATAAAATAATGTGCAATGCGTTACTTGACACTCATTTGCTAAAGAACATCATAACACAAAGGCCATCCAATTATGACCATTCATTGTATCCCAAATTAGGCAAAAGTCTGAGAGTGAGTATAAAGTAAGAATAGAGTAGAACTGACAAAAAAAAAAAAAAACTAGGCAAGCTACTAGTAGCTCATTTCCATCAAAATCCGCGTATGTTAAAGAGAGAATTTTCACCTACCAAACCACATGGGACGCATCACAAGATAAAAGCTTGTGTGTGTGTGTGTGTGTGTTTTTTTTTTTTTTTTCCTTCTTGGGAAGTTTTAATATTTCATCATGTAATTATTCGCAAGATTCTTGGATAAGATCATTTTAATGGGTTATTTATCATTCCCTCGTGGAATGATTCTGTGGAATGCTTTCTTGTTTGACATTGCGCGCGCGCTGATTAGAAAGAACAATCACAATTAAATCTCTCTCTCTCTGTTTTTTCTTCTTCTTTTTTTTGGCGTGAAATTGATGTCTTCACGCACATGGCCCCGGTTTCTCCATTGCCATTGCCGTACTCGCTGCAACTAGTGGCTAGTGCGTTCCCTCCCATTTAAGTGATTCATGCAACCCTTTTTTTCTTAAACGATAGCAATCAGAATGATTTTCCTTACTTATGTTGCCAAAATAACTTAAATTTCCCGGTTGATGCAACTCGATTGGGGGAAGAAGCATGCGAAAACGATGACAAGCTTATAAAAAAACAACCGGTCAAAGTGAGAGCCGCTCAATCTAGTCGAAGCAAAGTGTGACATTTCGTTGAATTCGTGCATTTCTCGAGCGAACGGCGAATATATTTTCCGACCAGGGTTTCCTCGCCGCACATAGGAAATGCACCTAATTTGCGATCTGATCAGGAAAACAAACACAAAAAGATTCCCCTGTGTTCTCTGCTCTGTTCATCATCTCGAAGGACACCAGCAAAAGACGTGTTTTCAATTCAGAAAGCTGCCTTTCCTTTTACCTTTTTTTTTTTTTTTTTGGTCGGTAAAAGGAAACTTCATTCACGAGACAGAAAAGTTACAGCAGTTCAACATATCAGTACTTAACATATCAAACAAAGCAGGAGGGGGGGAGTTGACCCAGTTCGAAGGGAGAAGATTTTGGGCTTGGGCTTTTGCAGCCCAGTCAGCAACTGCGTTGGTTTCTCTTCTGCAGTGTTGGATGCGCAGGGTTGGGAATAGGCGGAGCAGAGCCCTAGCTTCAGCGAAAAGAGCGCCGAGCTCCCATGGTGTGCGATCTTGTTCGTGAATTGCTTCAACCACAGCAAAAGAGTCTAATTCCAGAAGGAGGTTGTGTTGATTTCTTCTTGTGGTGATGAGGTATTGTAGAGCAAAGATGAGAGCTTGGGTTTCGGCTTGCAGGGGCGAAACAGAGGGTGTTCGGTGAGCACTGCCATCAATCAGCTGCCCGGAGGAGTCGCGACAAATACAAGATACAGCAGCGCCATCCATTACCGAGGGGAAAGATGCATCAATATTGATTTTAAGCACACCAGGAGTCGGAGGGCACCAAGACAGATCCAAAGGGGGACATCAAGGAACAGTCTTTCTAGCCAATCGAAACCCGGAATGAGAAGAAGCTGCATCGAAACCACTGGTGAGTGATCTGTTTCTCTGGATTGGGAGGGCTTGCTAGTGTGATAGAGAAATTGGCTTCTGATGATTTTGTTGCAGCAAGATGACAGCGATAATAAGAGCAGGCGTGGGCCAGAGCAGAAGCTACGATGTGATCTGGGTTCGGGGATCTTCGGCGGAAGACAAAATCGTTCCTGGCTTTCCAGATGTGCCACAGAACATATGTAATTTGTGCATAAAACTGTAAGTTCCTCTCCTGATCAAATATATGTAATAGCCAGGCGTCAAATCTGTGATGTTGAGCATGCTGAATAGTACATGGTAGATGGGCATGAGTCCAAACTTTCGTTGTCCATGGGCAATGTAGAAACAAATGTTCAGTGGTTTCGGGGGCTGGGCTACTATTGATGGGAGAACGGTAATAATTCGAACAATATCGAATCAACGCAGCGGAATAAAATAATCTCCCCTCTTGTGTAAACTTAATAGGAATCGATATAGTAGAAAAAAATAAATACCAACCACACGAACACAAGACGATTTTTTACGTGGAAAACCTCCTCAATGTGAGGAGATAAAAAACCACGGGACCGGAGTCCACCTGAAAAATCTTCACTATCAATAAAATTGTTCTTCTCTAGCAAATACTAGAGGTACATAGCAGCTAGGGGTGAGCAGCGGTCTAGGGTTGACCCCGGACCAACCCCGGACCGCCCAACCCCGCCGGTCCCCGGTCCGGTTCCCAAGGGACTGGTCGGTCCTTGGTCCTGAAATTCCGGGACCAACACTGCGCGGGTTGGTCCCCTGGTCCCTAAGAGTTTTGGGTCGGTCCAACCCCGACCAACCCCGTATATTATATTATATTATATTATATTATATTATATTATATTATATTATATTATATTATATTATATTATATTATATTATTTATAATTCTTTTATATATTCAAACCTAAGTAAAATGTATGTTATATTATATTGTATTGGGATGTTCTATCAATAGCACTAATAGTAATTTCAATTTAAAACTTTTATTGTGTATCAATTATGTGTCGTTTGTTTTGTTTTTAGGTTTTTAGAAGTTCAAGTGAATTAACAATATGTGAAGTTATATATTCATGGTTTATATTAAGTATTTTGAACTTTTTATGGTTTAATTGTATTTTACTAATGAATTTCAGCTGTACTTTGCTTTTCAATTTGTATCAAATGGTACAAGTTTTTGAAGAATAGAGTAGTACTATAGTTACTACGGTGATTTGCTAGTCACGTGTGTGAAGCTCATTTTTGGTTGAGTGAACTTTACATGATCAAACGCAGAAAACACTATTGCATATGGTGTTATGAATATTAAAGATAGATAATTATAAGAACTTTCCATCTTGTCCCATATCTCGATGAGTGGTTAGTAGGTACGAAATTTATATTATTATGTCATCTTAAATTTGCTAAATATGTATTGGTATTTATAGTTTAGTTGCATAGTGTTGCATTGTCGATGGATGTGTAATTTGAATTTGTAGGTTTGCTTTTTTAGGGAGTATAAAAAATAAGACGAAAAAAATTATTAATCGGTCCCGGGTTGACCACGAACCGGACCGAACCCATTGGGTTGGTCCGGTCCTTGGTCCCAGCTCAATAGGGTCGGTCCTCGGTCCTAAAAATTGAGGACCAACACTGTACGGGTTGGTCCTAAGGTTAGGGGGTGGCCCGGACCAACCCGGACCATGCTCACCCCTAATAGCAGCAAACACCTCAAGAACATAATTCTTGGCAATACACATGAACTTCACAAGAGATCAAGGATAAATCTGACCAAAAACACAGGTTTTGATCAATCCACGAAAAACCTGATGTAGGGAGCTTCAAACGAAAATCAAACCGTTTAGATTCGATAAAATTGCGCCACGAACATGCTGACAAAATTTCAGCTCAATCGGACCACGAATCGACCTCCAACGCCAGCTTGATGTAAATCAGATATTGCCCCAAACCCCGCATTTTCTGATTTCTCTTTTCTTTGTTACTATTTCCTTTTCTCGCCGCTACCTCCTTTTATATAGATAGTGAGAAACCCTATTTCCTCATATAACTTATTATATGGGCTCAAGCCCTTTTTAGGCTTGCAACTCATTGGGCTTCCTCCACATAGGAGTGAACCCAGCTAACAACTATCACTACAAAGTTTACAAATAGGATCTTCAATAATGTGACGATAGTGGAGATTTCCAGTAGTGGCTATAGCATTGTGGCATATTGACCATAAAAAGATACGCAGTTTTGGAGGAGCTGGTACCTGCCATATAGTAGACCAAAGGTGTTTAGGGGGTTGAAAGGATGAGGAGGGCTGATTATGAAGGACTGTTGTTGCTGCTGTTTTGATTCGGTGATATCCATTTTTGACAGTGTACACACCATTTAATCGTCCTGTCCAGATCACTTTGTCTTCAGTATAGTGCGGATTGATCTGTATTTTTAGAATTTCAGCAATTTGATGCTCATCAAAACTTCTAGAAAGCAGAGGGATATTCCATGTCTGAAGGTCTGGACAGATGAAGTCCGCGACCTTAGTAGGCTCATTCCTAGGTGCTGGTCCCCCAATAATGCCTGTAGACAGCCATTTATCCTTCCTGATGTTAATGTTCTGCCCATTGCCTACTGACCACTGTAGATTAGATGCTATAGAATCTCTGCCTAGCAAAAGGCTTTGCCATCCCCAAGAGGGCCGAGCACCTCTGTCCGCATGTGCAAAGTCAGTGAAGGGGAAATACAACCCTTTAAGGATGCGACTCCATAGAGAGGTAGGTTGTTGAAATAGCCGCCAAGCTTATTTAGCCAACAATGCTTTATTAAAAGTGATAAGATCCCTGAAACCAAGACCACCCAAGTCTTTTCGAACTTTGAGAGAGTCCCAATTCCGCCAATGAATACCTGACTTGTTGCCCTGAGATTGCCACCAAAAGCTAGCCACATTTTGTTCAATAGACTTACACAGTGATATAGGTATTTTAAAAATCGACATTGCATACTGTGGAATAGCTTGCACTACTGCTTTAATCAAGATTTCTTTCCCACCCTTCGAAAATAACTTTTTCTTCCAGCTTTTTTTATTTCCCCCAGTCTGATGGGATGCCGAGGTATTTGCCAGTCTTTTTCATCGCGGGAACTCTAAGTTCACTAGCAAGAGACTCCTGTAGAGCAGTAGGACAAGCAGGACTAAAGAAAACACCAGATTTATTACGATTAATCTCTTGTCCCAATGCCCAGCAGTATTGAGATAGTATATTGGATAAATTCTGACATTCTAGCAGTTTCCCTTCTATAAAAAAGATGGCATCATCAGCAAAAAATAAGTGTGAGAGGGTAGGGCACCTATGATTGAGTTTCCTTTTACCTTAGACATACATAAATCGGGCATTCATGACTTCATGTTCTGGCAAAACGACAAATATAGATATAAATATACATAATATATATAGTCTCTACTATGTATGTGTCCTGATGCATTGTCTTCACGTTGGAGGATACTTTAAATTTAAGGAGGCAAAAACCACCCCCACCGCGTAAAGAAAAATGGATCTTTTGTCCCCTTTCAATGGGCTATAAAAAATTCTGACCAAAAAAAAAAGCCGGGGGGGTGGAGGGCGCTATAAAAAAAGCATGAATTGTGAAATCTTTGCCCTTTTATGAAAGCAAAAAGGGCCTTTAATCCTGCTCATCGCCCCCTCGAAATCGCAAAAAAAGAAAGAAAAAGAAAACCGATTTATGGCGACTCGGTGCAGACAACAGGGTTTTCCCAAAAACAGAGAGAAAATTAACTGCGGCGCCAGAACTTGCTTAAAATACCACAGTGCTCGCGTAATAACTCCAAAAAAAAAAAAAAGAAATAAATATAGAATAAAACTGGCCAGATAGGGGAGAAAAAAAATATAAAAATGAAGATGTGAGGAGGAAATGAATCTTGGGTTGTTGCGTTTCGTGGGGTGGAGAGGCGGAGCCACAACTCTAGAACGGCGTTGATGATCGAAGACAAGTTGCTGCGGCGGTCGCCGTTAGCTCGGCCTTTTCGAGGTGGAGATTAAAGATATTTGGCCGACAAAGAAGAATTGATGAAATCATTTCACCGTCCGGATCAACCGTTTGAGTCATTCCACGGTCCACGGTAACAGTAAAAAGTGTGATAATCAATGGGATACATACATGCAATTATGAGATATATGAATAATCAATAGGATCATCAAAATATCCTTAACAAATATCTCTATAAATATAATAGTGGAGAATACATAGGTTTAGACTTTATTTGATAATCAAGGGGAGACATACATATATAAGTAATTAACAGAATCATCAAAAAAATCCTTAACAAATGAGAATTATCTTAAAGAAATTCCCAATTATTTGTAACACTATCAATCCAATATCAGACCCGACAACATCAATAACTTGAGCCGCACTATTGAGAAAGCATCATAAGCAAAGTTCCAATCAAAATCAAAATCAAAATCAATATCAATTTCACTCCTCTATCTTTCTGCTTCTCTTTTGGCCTGGCTATTCGGTCCCTTTTAACTCATCTCTCCTCTCCATTCATTACATTTGCCCCCACATTAATCATTCACAAAAGCAGAGAGAACAAACAAACGCACTCGAGGGACGACCATTTTGCCAATTATGGTTAAAGCTTCCACGTTTCTTCGTGCCTTACATCATTGGTCTTGCTCTCCTCGTTTGCATTCGCCGTTTCGACGAGAGAGCGAGTCCCGACTCGACTCCCCCTGTTGCCAATCCTCCCTCTCCCCTCGGTACTCCCAGTCCCAGCTCAAATGGCAGCAGAGAGAGAGATCATCATGTTCTTCCACTTCGGCGTCAACACCTTCACCGACTCCGAGTGGGGGACCGGGCACTACGCCGTTTTATTGCCCTTAAGACATGAAATAATATCAATGAGAGTTAAAAAGTAATATTTCTAAATTGAATGACTTAATACTCACATAGCAATGCGCGTATGTTGGTGCTCTCTAGATCAATGACCCGAAAAGTATCATACTTTTATTGGAGCTATTGAGCCCAATCCATCGACTGAACCAGTTGATTAGGCTAGGTTGATTGGGTCGAGGCATTTAGGCCATGTTTGGTAATACTCCTAGGAACAATTGATTTTGTTCTTTTATTCCTGAGAGCGAAAAAAGAACATAAATTTGTTTGGTAAATTTTTTTGTTCCCGATAACAAAAATTAATTTTTTTATTCCTAAGAATAGATTTAAAATAGAATCAAGAAGTAAAAAAATGTTATTTATTGTTCTCGAGAACAATTTTTAGAATCAATTCCAATTTTTTTTTCCTCCGCTTCTTCTCTTCCCTTTTCTTCTTCTTCCTTTTGGCCGGTTGCCGGCCTCGGCCATGACCGGTGACCGACCAGATGAGGGCCAGCAACCTTGCCGGAGCGTTGCCGGCCCCCGGCGATGCCAAGCCATGGCTCGGGCCTCGCCAAGATCTGGCGATGCCGAGGCTTGCCTGGGCCTAGCGAGGCTCCGGCGAGCTTGTTGGCAAGTTGAAGAGCTTCAAATACAAATTAGCCCTTCAGAAATGAGAAATCAGATGGAACTGCTAGACCAGATAAAGAGAGTTCTGCAATTTTTGTGAATCATACGGAGAAAGAGACTATTCCTGCCGAATGAAATGCATAGGAAGCTGATGATTCTGAAAAAAGGAAGTCAATTTCCTCGATCCTGCAGGACCTGCACAAGCAGTTGATCTTTCCTCTTCCGCCCTTCAGCTGATTATATGTTGTTTATCATACGTGGACACTCCTGGAAAACCTCTCTAAGAATTATCATTCTCGTCATTTTTGCCCATCGTCGGCACATCCTTTGATGGTCATCCCGAAGCAAAGCGCTGATCTGATGTCCCTTCATATGTTATTGTGAGAGATAAGGTCGGATACAAGTCATGCGATATTTCTCTATCTTCTCCTTCATCTCAATTCCTTTCTAAATCAACATCGATCTCTATATGTACTTTCATAATGATGAGTCTAATATTTTTAAGTTGTATATATTGTCCTATCAAATAGATACTTTTGCATTTCAAAAGAGTTGAACCAATAAAAATTCATTCCGCGGCGGCATGGACAGCAAATTCTCCCACCATCCCTTATGTGATTTCCAATGATCTCGATGAATAGATTCACACCTGCAATATACTTAAGACAAAATCCTGCACCAACATCCTACTCCTATCCATGCCTACTTTATGTACAATCATCAACTAACTTACAAGAATTCATGAGCTAAAATTGTCATCTTCCTGAAGAGAGTAGGGGTCCCATCCCATTCAGAATCACAAACATTTTATATTGTCGCACACTTCTTCCATTTTTGAAGTTATTTTGACAGCACCTCCCTTAAGTTCTCCGGACACATGACTTGAAAATGGCATAACAGGGTTGCTGTTAAATGACAACCGTACTCCATGTCTAGTATGTACACAATGAACAAAAGAAACTACGTAACCGGAGACCTTAA
Organism: Eucalyptus brandiana; assembly: GCA_014182725.1. NCBI lineage: Eukaryota > Viridiplantae > Streptophyta > Magnoliopsida > Myrtales > Myrtaceae > Eucalyptus > Eucalyptus brandiana. The sequence goes on from CM024673.1 coordinate 31,449,664, forward strand.
ACAACTAACGTACGTGCGAGTCAATGTAAGTTACTGCCATGTTCCCAAACAGTCCAACGAGGACAATTCAAAAACAGTATGCAAAATCGAATACGGTTGTGCTTATTAATAAAAAACCTGACTAACAGAAGTTTCACAAGCCATCCTTAAGTAGAATCCTAGGGTTTAAATGTATTGATTTGATAAGCATGCAAATGATTAACGATCAAATATTTTTCATATTATGCGAACATTGCCTATCTCGCTAGGCCATATTATATACTAGTCAGGAAGCAAACGCAACAAATTTATGGAACTAAAGTGTACCTCAGGTAGTCTATACTAGTGTTTAATTTTAAATACAAATAAAAATGCAAATTAAATTTAAAAAAAAAAAAAACATGGAAAATGGAGACACACAGATCGTAGCCATCCAAAAGAATTGCAAATATATCCATAGTCGTGGCTGTAAAATAAGAAGAAAACTTGAACAGATCCTCACCTCGGCGATCGGTGGTGGAGCTGCTTCACGGTGGAGATCGACGTAGGAGGGCGACGGTAGGTGGTAATCGAATGGGCGTGGCCGAGTGCAGTCCGAGTAAGAGAGGACAGAAGGAATGAAGGAGAGAGATGAAGAGCAAAATTTGGGTCCATCTCAATTATGTTGAAGACCTCTGGCGACCAGATGTGGCTGCTGTCGTCCCTAGAGGAACTTCCAGCGACCAAGCTTGAGTTGGTCGCTAGACGGTTCATCGTAAATCGCAATATCCTTATCATGGCTGGCGACCAACGTGAATTTTGTCCAAACAATGACGTCTCTCACGATTAAAGTTAACTTCATCCAGAGAGCCATACTTTTGATTATCGAATTTTCACTTATGACAAATTTTGTTCTCACAATCAAATTTATTTTGCTGATAATAAAGTGTTTTTAGCGATCAAATTTGATTGTCACAAATGGTTCATTTTCTTGTGATGTAGTCCATAGGGCATTTTAGAATTTTAATAGGTCATTTAGAAATTGGTTTACCGGTAAAAGTACACGTACTTACATGCCTCTCCCAAGGAAGAGACCCAAGTCCCAGTAGCGTTGCCCGGCATAAAAAATAAGCAAACCATGGAAAAATTCAAGCTACTTTTTTTTGTGGGTGGTGTCGCTATCGAGATAAATGCCATCAATTATATCTCCTAGAAGTTGGTTAGTGACCTCTCATTTAAAAGGAAATGGAGTTCCTGCGACTCTAACAAACAAAGTAAATAGTACTTGGAACATACCATAACCCCAAGTGACGAAGAGCCGAGAACGAGGTTTTTGAGTTGGTTCACCCTTGCTGGATCACGATCCTTACGAGTTTATTGGTTTCTCAAGTTCCATTAAATACGACATGGATAATTGAGCTATAACTCAGGATAATTAAGCTAAATCTCAGACATTTGGTCCTGGCGGTTATCTTAAGAGGCAGTGGCTTTGACAGCAAGTAACCCAGTATTTAGGGCAGCAATTCGACATGGATTATTCACCATCACACACAGCTTGATTAGCGATAATCTGCTACATTCCAAAACTCTCAACTTTGATTTCCTAGCAGAATGGTTAAAGGTACATCACTGGGATGTTCAATGTATCTACATACACCCTAGAAATAAAGGGTCAAAAGAATCGAGTCATCAATGTAATGCAAGAATACATTCTGCAAACAAAATAAAATCGCGTTTCACATGAAACACAAAGAATTGATCTTCGAGCTCTCCCCCATATCAACAAGCACTGAATGCAACTTGACAAACCTAAAATGAAGCAGATGATAATGATTAATATATACGTTGAACATGATCAGTTGTATTTCGACCTAAAAAAAAAATACATGATCAGTTGTATAGCTCAAAATGCTACTAGCATTTGGTGATTTAACGGCATATGATATCTTTTCATCCTCTATCTCAGCCATCGAGAAAGCTGATAGAGAAGCATCTTTATGCTTGTGAAAAAGCCATCGGCTGCTATTTGGCTCATTTTATTTGTTACCTTAAGATAAGATGACAAGTCCAAGATACACAGCTCCAGAAAGGAAGATTAATGAGATCATTCCCCTGCACGACAAGGATAGCGATAAGGGGAAAAAAACAGCATGATCTCGCCACACAAATCGAAATTAATTGTGTCAATGTACGTGTGTTGAGAATAAGCTCAAAAGTCATGCTTACCATATGAAGCCCCATGCAACGCCATTGCAAGGGCATGGGCAAGTTTCCGCAAATTTCTCTGCATCACTTGAGTGGATTCTTCGAGATATCAGATCATCATAAATATCTGAATCATGAAAAAGTTCTGGATATAAGACTACTATGACATCAGTGAAAGTTATCTACTAGACAAGAAAGGAGAACGAGCTATACCATATACAGAAAACAAGCTGTTCATCACACCTGCAGTCCATCAAATAGGAAAAAGAACCCATTACGCTTCTCACACGGCGACAATAATAGTATTTGAGAGGGACTCATGGTGTAGTATTCGATTTACCAATAAACAAAATGACGTATCGAAGACCACGGACTTTTGTCGTTTCTTGCAGAAGCCAAATTATACCCAGAAAAATGATAAATCCTGCGAGGCTCAGACAATAAGCTCTCACAATATGAGCAAGAAGGCTCCAGATACTAAAGTCTCTGGGAAATCATAAGTACTCACCAATACAAAGTGCCCGAAGTGTCCACTGCCAGATGGTAGAAAGGAAGAATTAGAACATAATGCTGGTTAGACACTTTGAAATTTAATAAATCGATATTCTAACATCTGCATTTGTATAACAAATCTCAGTAAGACTATCTTTGAGTAAGTGATTGCCTTACATTTTTGGCAACAAACAGGACAACAAATAGAGCTAGAGCAAAACAACCAGCAGCGATTCTCGCGGTAAGAAGATTTGTTGAAGCAACTATTAAAGCCATTCCCCAGAATGAGGAACCCAGATCTGGAAAAACAAAATTTGTAAATCCCACTCAGCAAACAAATATCAGAAGAATTGAGCAAATGCTTTTTTTGGTCAAAAAAGAAAATACGGAAATAAATATGTTAATACCCAGGACTTACAACAGAACAAGTGAAGAAATAGTAGCAGCAATAAGCTACAAGTCGGAAACAATCTCTCCCAAAATTTATTACAATACAACTAAAAGCCAAATGGTCTGAGACATTATAAAAAAAGAAGCATGAACTGCCTACTCTTAGATCTCACAGACTTAGCTACGTCATTCACATGCTTTTTGGATATATTTTTCACAAGAAAGAAAAAGCTTTCAGGTAGAGTAGTGCATACATCCTGCAGGTAAAATTATGCAGTATATGCCACCACGTGTTACTGTTACCCCTCCCTCGTTGGCATGAACCTGCATTCCTTCCACCTGTATTGGACAGAAGCAACATCCGATTGCAATTTAGTTAAATGGCATGAAAATGGACTAAGGTAATCTGGAAAATTGCAATTTTTTTCCCTATTTTCATAACTCTGAGCATGCTTCCAACCAAACGAAAAGGAAAGAATGGAAAAACCTCTAAGCATGAAGACACTTACTAAGTACTTATTGCTCAAAACCAGGAATTGACTGAACAAACCAAATCCAAAGTCACTTTCTTAGTAAGATCCTTTACTTAGGGGCTATTGGATCAACAGTCCACCTAGTTTTAGTTTCCTTTTTGTTGGCTATCCAATTCAGGATTGCAATAACCAAAATATGGCATGACATATGGAATCTTCTTTATCCAGCTTTGCACTGTTAACAGTAAGCTACTACAATTTATATAAAGAAAAAATCTATATTGATGGCATCCGTTAGAAAAGCAGATTTTTATTTGGGTTCTCATTCTTCAGAATGATACGAGTCTTTTGTGTTGTGACCCTTGGAGAGTCAAAAGAGGTGATCGAGTCATTAGAGATGCTGCAGATCAATAGGAAAACAATTCTTTTATGCTGCAGCAAGGGCCAGAGCAAGTGCAGTCTTCTTACACGTGTAGCTTGCCAAATGAACTTCTACCAAGTCAACTTCTGAACTGGTCATTGATTTGCCAAATCCAGAAGACCAAGTCCATTCAGAATAACAAGACTTTTAGAAATAAAAAGCATCGTTGACCCAGCTACATCTCTAATGCTTCTACCTAGCAGAAAATGTTCAAAATCATGAAACAGCTAGTTATGCTGTTTAACTAGGAGCACTATTTCTGAGAAGACCACTTCAGACTCAAAGTTGGCAGGCATGAGAATTTAACTAGGAGCACTATTTCTGAGAAGACTACTTCAGACTCACAGTTGGCAGGCATGGAAATCATACTGTATATGAGCTGATTCTAATCTGGCATATCACATTATCTTCATAGAGGTTAGATGTCAAGACAGTTCTGGAATTGTCCATAGACCACAGATATGTCAACGTAAGCTCTCATGAGGAAAATTAATACTGGGAGAGAATTCTTACCTGACCACACGTGAGTTTACAAGCAATTGCATGACTTGCTTCATGGAGAAATACCGTGATGAGCTTAAAAGGTGTCAACAGGAACGTTCGCCACAGCTATCTCCATTTAAATCAAGGACATTACATGAGATTAAAGTAAATAATGAAGAGACCTGGACAATTGTATCATTATGTCTCAAATAAACGACCAATTTTACTGGCAAAACATGATGTCGATTAATCAACCAGATACCAAGACTAGCTTTGCATGTAAAATGAATCGATTGCGAAACCTTAGTTATCCTTTAACAGGAAAGAAACAGAGCTTAAGCTTTTTCTTGGTATGCAACGTTACATTGGTGCACATTCACATAATTTGAGGAAGTTAATTGAAATACAAGTATCACCTAAACATTGTTGCATTATGCCCGATCAATTTTACAGGAACTTGTGCTTCATCCAGGATGATCATCCCTATGTCTCACATCTACTCCTTGTTGACAGTGATCTTTTCCCCACTGGAATTGGGTGATCCCCAAAGAATTTGTTTATGATCATCGCAAAAGTTGTCTAACACTAACTTCTTCTGAGAGATCCACCTCTTATTGCGGTTAATAAGTAACGCCAAACAATCTCTTTAGACAATTCATTCAATTAGTCTGCTCAGTGTGCTTCAATCACGACTGATTTCGGGTGGGGGTAAAGAATAAGGCATACTAAAGCAAAGAAACAAATAACCCAAAAATCTTCCAATCCAACTTTTTCATTTAGTCAACTTAAAGTTCCACTTTTTCGGAACTCCCAAAGAGTCCCAGCGACAAAGCCAGGCCACCCTTTTCTTTTCCCCCTATTTTCTCGATCAGCCGTTCAAAAACCAAACCCAGATAGACAATCAGCATATAAAGGGAAAAGAAAGCTGGGCGTACCGCGAAGATGACGACGGTGAAGACTCCCACGCAGACGAGGAACACGACCTGGTCATGCTGGCAACAGCTCTTGAGCTCCCAATTGGGCATTGTTCTCCGCTGCTAATGCCTTCAAACCAGAGCACCAGCTGACTTCTCTCTCTCCGGCTCTTGGTGTTTCAAGAATTTCAATTGAAACTGCTCTGCAGGGAGACAAGCCAACTGTAGGAAGGGGAAGATGGTGATGATTTGGTACGGGTGCTGGGGTCGTCTTCCGGAGCGTCGTTGAAAAGTCAACCGGCTGACTCTCTCTTTCCGGCTCTTTGCGTGTCTCAAGAATTTCAATTGAAACTGCTCTGCTGGGAGACAAGCCAATTGTAGGAAGGGGGAGTTGGCGATGATTTGGTATTGGCGCTGGGGTCTTCCAGAACTTCGTTGAAAAGTCAACCGGCCAATTGCGTGTACGTGTGAAGGTGTAGCTTTCCCAGTGTGAAAGGCGTCGAACCGGATTGGCCCGATTTGACCGGGGATGGGAACTTCGTGGGTCCTATGCTCTTTTCTTCTCATGCCTTTTTGGGGTTCCTTTGAATTTACTTTTGAAAGGATAACTAGATTCCAGCTTTCCACGATGTAAAGATGTAAACGATTCTATTTATCCTTTCAGAAATAATTTGCACTTTGTATTTCATCTTCCAAAAGTAAGTTACATAGTAGATGGGTTACGATAGCTGGGTGAATTTGTGTAGACTTTTAACTCGCTTAATCAAGTTACACATATTATTATGTTGGGTTTGATGGCAATATTGTAAAAGACGATGAATAGATTTTTCAACTTGACCTAATAACCTAAAAAACCCATAGCAGTAGATTTAGTTTCAATTCCATCCTTTTTTTTTATTTACAAAAAACCTCTAACTTTTAGGTCTAGTTTCAATTTTACCTTAAATTTTTTTTTTGTATAGTAACAAACTGCTAAATTTAAGTCAAATCTCAATCAACTCTAAACTTTATCTGTTCAATAAAAAAACCATCCACTTTTACTTGAGTCCCATATTAACCCTCCATCCAAAAGTTCTCTTGACAATCTGGTAATGGAAAACTCCCAAGCGCAAACTATTCAGGTGTCTTGAGTTGAGTGTCTTGCAAGCTCTCCAAGAACAAGCTCGATGGAAGACTCCTGGGCATGAGAAATTGAAGGTCGAGTACAAGACCGAAGATCTCTAAACAAGATGGAAAGAAGACTATCTTAAAAGTAGGAGTAATTGAAAAAGATCATTACTCTAAATTTTATCCAAATTTCTTATCTTGGAGATATTGTTTGGGCTAACTTCATCTTTGAAAGATATCTTCTTGGATTTGAAGTTTGGGGAAAAACTATGGTAATTTCATGGAAATGTCATATCACTAAGGGCGATTCTAAAGTTTGTGTGTTGTTTTATTTATTTATTTATTTAAATGAGACCAAATAAAGTTTAGCGTAGAATTTGGATTAGGCCTAAAGTTTTTAATTTTTTGTGAAACCAAAAATTTTTTTGGTAGATTTGAGACCATGTATTTTGTGAGACAAAAATAAGTTTTGGTTAAAATCATGACCCAAGCTAAAGTTAATGATTTTTTAGGGTATTAGGCCTTTTCAACTTTGTCCCTTCCAATGAAGCCTTAAAGTCACTAAGTACCAATATGCTTAGATATATGTTATCTAGCAATAATGTCATCAGATCATGTCCATAACCATCTACCAACTAGTACTCAGGTTAGAAGATGTAAAATGACTGAAAAATTCATATGCATCAAATGCATACACCATTTCCTCCAGATGTTGCACCTTCCCCCTAGATGACTTTGGTTCATCAGTATGACATACCTACTATTGGAATATCAATGAATTGGCTCCAACCTAATTGAAAGTGCGAAACTAATGAGTTGGGCTATTTGCCATTTCGGGACTCTGTAGTTAAGTGGTAGCAAAAGTTTTAACATTTCAACAATCAAAATTTTACCTCTCTTTTTCGTAACATCTACGTTAGTAAACTCTATTAACCACCTTGCAAACTTAATGAAAAGATTAAAATGCGAGTCAAAACTGAACGGATGACCACTATTTGTGCATTAAGAAGAATACATAAAAGAGAGAGAGGAAAAAAAAAGGAGCTTGCATCATGACAGTAATTTCGATCTTTGTGCAATTACAGATGCCGGATGTAATAAGATAAATGAATGTACTATAAGTTATGCGTTTGCTGATATGTGCGTCGTCTGAGACTTGTTCTTTGAATCTCAACGTGTGAGATTATAGGGTTCAGATAGACAAAAAATGATGCATCTTTATTAGCTAATGTGTTCTGTCACTAGTGGAAAGGAATAATAACACAAATAGTCTCTAAACTTTGACCCACTATTTGATGTGATTCATGAATTTTAAATTGGTTCAATGTGATTCCTGAACTTTTGCTCAATATGCAATGTGATCTCTAAACTTTTAATTTGTTTAATGTGGTTCCTGAATTTATGTTCAAGTTAGTCCATGAATTATATAAAAATGTTCGATATTATTTTGCCATTAATTCAAGTTCAAGGATTAATTGAATATGTATCAAAAGTTCAGGGACCATATTAAACAAATTGAAAGTTCGAGGATTATATTGAACATCGGGTCAAAGTTCAAAAATTATACTGAACAAATTAAAAATTTAAGAATCACTTTATACATTTAGTTAAAGTTTAGTGTCACTTTCCATAGTAGAAAAGGATCCACTCTCTATTAGTCTTGTATATCAGGTCTTGGCATTTCAACGCCAAAGGTCAAAACAAGTATCAGTCTGTTAAATGATTATTCCTAGACTACAGGTCCAGATTAAAATCAAGCTCGTTGGAGCTAGAATTCACTCTTCGAGTCTCAAGCTCAAGAATACCGTCCTAGAGCTTCTACATAATTTGGTCGGGTTGATGTTGAGCTTCTACATAATTTGTTTGTGAAAAATATTATCCTCATTTATATATTTGGATTGTTTAGAAAAATGAGTTAACGGAAAATATTTCCTTATCAACAGAAAAATTATGCTTAAATTCAGAAAAATGATATATTCTTTCAAAAACTAGAAATCATTTAACAAAATACAACTAGATATCAACGCTAGGACAAAAACTTAGCATTTGGGAGAGGGATCCCAATGCTCAAGCCTGGACTTTTGGTGATTGGGCCCGGGTTTAGAGGCTTGGCTTAGGTCCACTGGGGCTGGACTTAGGACACTAGTGCCCACACTTATTTTTATAGAGGCTTCGACCCATGTTTATGAAAGTCAAGTTGAGGACCCTTGTGCCTAGGCCAATTTAAAGAGGTTGAGCCCAAGACACCAATGCTTGTGCTCAAGTCTCCAATGCTGGGGCAGGGTTCATAGAGGTTAAGGCATAGATTCATAAAGGGTAGACTTAGGACCCTAGTACTTGCGCTTGACTCCTCAGCGCTTAGGCCCAAGTCTATAGAAGTCGAGCTTAGAGCACTGGTACCCACGCCCAACTCCTTGATGCCCGTGCTTGGATCCATAGAGGATGGGCTCGAGACCTCAATACTTGTACCTGACTCCATGGCTTTCAGCCCATAGTTGATCAAGACCAAGCACATCCATAGGGGCAAGGCTTGAGATCCTCATGCTTGTGCTTGAATTTTCGACATTCAGGTCTTTCATCTAGGCCAAGTTTGAGACCCTAGTGCTCAAGTCCAAATCCATCAGGGCAACTCCTAGCACCTCGATGCCCATATCTAGATCCTTGAATCTTGGGCTCGGGTCCATCAAGCCTAAGTGTGACACACTCTCAAAGTCCCAAGCCTCGCCTTAATGGAATCAAAGCCTGAACTCGATGATTGTTGACTCGAGCACTAAGGACTTGGGGCATAGGCACTAGGGTATTAGGCTTGGCCTTGATGGACCTATGCCTATCATCAATGGACCTAAGTTTGGGTGTCAAGGAAACAAGCATGAGCATTGGAGTCCCGGGCCTCACCTTAATAGAACTAGGCATGAGCGTTAAGGAGTTGGGCACAAGCACGTGGATGATTCCAACCTTTGTGGACCCAAGCTTGGCCTCCATGGACATGGCTTGGCCTCAATGGTGGTGTCAGGGTCTTCAACCCTTCTTCTATGGACCTTGAATTAGTGCTTGTGCTCGTGCCCAAAACTGGGTCCCTAGTGCTTAGTTATCCATCGGCTAGGTTGGGGTCCATTGAGGCTTGGCTTGGTTCCTCAATTGTTTGTGCTTAAGTCACTAGCGTCTGAATAGTGCATATCTCTTTAGGAGAAAATAAAGTTTTTTTTTTTTTTCAAACGAGAGAAAATAATTTCAATTTCTTTTTATGGTTCAACTAATTACCGAAAAATATTGTTTTTTTTTTTTAATAATTTATTGAAACATATTTCAAAAAAATAAATTTTCACAAAATAAATGGAGCCTCAATAGATAGAAAAATCACTTTTACTCGCCTTGACTTAATTACTTAGTCGTTGAAAGATTAGTTTAAGATGGAAGCTGAAGTTCTGCGATTGGGATGGACCAACCGCAGGGCGTAAAATCAAACGATGAGACTGATGATTTCCTCTCGTTTGACCTCGTGGTGGTTCCACGTCAGGAATCTATAATGGACAATGCCCTGTTCGAAATCCAGCAATGCCCGACTTGCTCCTTAAACTACTGTTTCCAGCTCTGCAATGCCTGCTTTAGCATGCTCAAATCTCTCCACACGTTTCTATCTATCCCTCCCTCCCTCTCTCTCTCTCAATCTTCATTTCTTTGAGCTCGGAACAAACCCAATCTTCAGCCTTCGCATGTAAACCTCTCTCTCTCTCTCTCTCTCTCTTGCTGGGTCAGATCATTTTCAAGAAACCAACATTCCCTTCTCTCCGTCGCTGTCTCATCTCACTCTTCTCATTCTCCTCCTATTTCTTCTCGTTTGTGTCTCGTCCAACGTGAGTTTCTTGAAGTTCCCGCAAAAAAAAATGTCGATCGAGCTCTTGTCCGAGAACCCAAGCACGAGCCCGAGAATCTCCTTCTCGCACGACCTACGCCTCTCGGAAGCCGTCGTCCCTCTAGACCAGCAACGCCATCATTTTCGCTCAGACTCGGCAGGAGTTCCCAGCCATCTGAGCAGCCCGAGCTTCGACTTCAACTTCTCCAACAATCTAAAAATCTTCGGCCACGAGCCTTCCTCCGCTGACGAGCTCTTCTCTGATGGCAAGATCGTCCCCACCACCCAAATCAAGAAACATGCTTCCCGGAACCAGCCTCTCAAACAAGAGGGTCATTCTGAGGACTCCGAGAAGCAGGGCTTGAAGAGCGAAGAGAAGCAACAGAGCGGCAACAATTCCAAGTCGTTTTGGAAGTTCAAGCGTAGCAGGAGCTTGAACTTGAGTTCTTGCGGAAGTGGGTATGGAAGGAGTTTGTGTCCTTTGCCTCTCTTGTCACGAAGCAACTCGACCGGATCACCACTAAACAGCAACAACAGCAAAGAGAGCCACCACAACCATCTTCATTTTCAAAAGCCGTCTTGTTCTCCTAACAAGCAAAGCTTTCCACTCAAGCCATTTCAAGCTTCCTCATCGTTGCCATCATCGTCGGGTTATCAGAAACCTCCGCTGAGGAAGAGCAATAATGGCTTTCATGGGAACATCAACAACAGCAATAGCAGTTTTCGGGTCAATCCTGTTTTGCATGTGCCTTCAGGGAATCTGTTCGGTTTGGGCTCCATGTTCCTCAGTGGCAAGGACAAGAGCAAGATCAGGAAGTGATTAGGTTTTGCGGTGCAATTCTTTTTGCATCATTCATCGAACAAGTGTATCTAATATTCTTTAAGTTATATTTTTTTCGCGTCGTTTAGGAGTTTCAGCCAATATGTTTGCGCTGTATGCATTGGATGGACTGGAAGCTTGGCCCCCAATTGTTGTATTTTGGACTTCTGACTATGTCACTTTCCCATCTTCGTTTTTGTTTTTCTTGGACTGAGCTGTTCGTAAATTGTAATGCGTGCTCAAAGTATTGAGGAATGGATGAGTTCAATCTTCATGGACAGTTCTTGCGGTTTTCCTTTGGTTTATTGTGGAATTTGTGTAATCTGTTCTATGTATGAGCATTTACTCTTTATTTGTAATATATATAATTTAGCTCGAGGTCTTTTTGGGTGCTTCCCCTGTTTGGATCATATGATCTAAGATTGTTTAGCTAGGGTGCCTAACTACGTTAAGTTAATGGAAAACTTGACTCGGCCCGTCCTGAACAAGATTGAAAATGTCCTTTTAACCATGGCAATTTGGAATTTAAGTCTGTGATCATGATGAAAGATGGATATTTAAATCTTTGGTTCGATCCATCCTCACGATACATGTGAACCGTGCCATTTGTAAGCAACCAATAAGATTCAAGCAGAGAGGATGAACTTGGCTCTCAAATTTGATTTGACTGTAAGATTACTACTCAGCATTACGCATCTAAAAGCACCAGCACCAACTCCTAATGGATAGATACCGACAACGTACCAGTTAAAATAGCAAGTTAACAGAGTCACCGAAACAAGCTCCCACCTCTGGCAAACATCGCACCCACATTCATATCTCTTGTGTGGACCCTAGAACCATGCCCAATTTCCCATCACTTGCCATGTTCCGATTGTGGTAAATTCTTTTCCTTTCCTTTTTTTTCTTTGCCTCTTCAAGGGTCAGTTGATGGGAGATCCGAAAAGTTTCGATGAGAAGACAGAAAAAAGGGTTGGATTATTGAGTGGAGGGGCCAGTGGAGACATTATTGAAAGGCTTGAAGCCACATGCTTTATTTGGAGGACAAATTGACAGATAAGAATGGCTTTCCCTGCTTGTCCCCATGCTGTTCCTCTTTTGGTCTCCGCTCACACATGGCCTTCCATGTTCTGATTCTCTTGGCTGTGAAAGAGACTGACCTAACGTAGCTATTTTAGTGAAATTCGCGTGCCAGAAAAATTAGTGACACTTCCTCGGATTTTCCTTGGAGCTGACCATCATTTGATCACCCATTTTTGTACTCTATTTCAGTGGCAGGGTGGTTGGATGCACCGGGACCGTTTACCTGACAAATCGAAACAAAACATAATGCTTCGAACAACCGTTCCTGGAGGTGGCAAGGTAGTTGGATGTCCATCCTAGACATAAACTCACGTTTTTGCCTCAAAGGCATAAACTTGAATACTCTCTGACCTTGGTACTCGTCAAAGCTTTTCGTATAGTATTTTTCACGTAATTCCACAATCTCACTAATTATTGGCTAAAGATGTTCAGATGGAAAGGAAAAAAAGAAGCAACGAAGTAGTGTGCTCGAAAGCAAATAAGCTGAAGAGAAATCATACAAACGAGAAAACCAGCAATTGGATCGAAACAACTGCCCATCAATGTTAAGGAGGATTCCTTCTTAATTACTTAGGTCTAAAACCTTAAGCTAGCTCATGTCATCTAAATACACAGACAAAATTTCAAGATGGGTCAGTAGGACACGCAGACAAAATTTTGCAAGGGATTCTCGGCTGCATGACTAGCACAATAACGTGAAAGAATTCATATTAACTGACTGCACTAATTGTAATCAGGGCACTGCAATTGTTTCTTTCTTGTTGACCAGACATATGGGAGGAATACAATATAATAAAATATTAATATCAAACTTTGTGATACTTATACTTCTGCCCCAAATTAAATCTTCTTATATGCTGGCTAAATCCGTTGAGCACTAATGCCCTCACAGCCTGAACTCCTTGATCCAATGCCTCATCCATCTGTATGAAAAGCCAATACCATTAAAGGGCCCCACCAATTTTCAGCAGAATTATTCCTACTCTGTGACTAATCCTTTACAATCTATTTTTTGAGAACATGAGTCTTAAGCCTGAAAAGAACAAACTACATTGGCTTTTAGACAAAACTATATGCATATGCATAGGCATACGCATTATACATTTTTACCAAGACAACACTGCACTTATTGCTGGTTGCGAGGTGAGTTTGAACTTGCAGGGTATTAAAACAAAGATTTACCTGTTCACGTTCCACTGAGCTGAACTTTTGCAAAAGAAAAGCTTTCACATCCATAGTTCCCGGTGGATTCCCAATACCTGCAATTAAAATGGGTGGTAATTATTATACTACATAAATCACAAGGGACACTTAAAATGATCTCAAGGAACCAACCAATTGAGAGCCGAGGAAATTCACTGTGACCATCCAAATGAGCTATCACATTCTTTATCCTGGCACAGGATAGAAGCACCATGATAATATGCTTGCAAATTTGAAGAAATAACGAACACTATAGCAGAGGGATATTGATGTAGAACAATATGCAAATGCTTTTCTGGAAACAATGGAGCGTCATAAGAGCGGGCGGTCCCACAAATCAAAGAGGATTGCGTGATCTTCAAGATTACAAAGGGGGTTACAATATTTGATTCACGCGTTTCCCTTTAATTTGTTATTAGATTTTAAATTTCCTAGTTTATCAATATCTTTTCAATTTTGTTACTAGATTTAAGTTATTTTGTTATTTTCTAGATGGCGACCTTCTTATAAATAGACGCCAAAGATATTGTAATCAGCACTTTATTATTCAAAATAAACACCATCCTTTGGAATTCTTTCCAAGCATCGCTTTCTCTGCATCAGATATGCCTCTCAATCTGATTGAATATTTTCAACATGTGAAAATACAACTAAGATGAAAAGTTAAGTTCGTTTGGTTCGAATGGTGATACATCTACAAGTGCTTTGATTCAAGGTCACATGAAATTGAAATACACCAGGTATCCGTTGAATTACCTCCAGTCAATATTTAGTACCATTGCTTTTAATCCAAAGTACAAGCACCACGAGCACCATTTAAAGGATCATGCCATCCAATTAGATCAAATAAGGCCTTATTTCCAATAAAAGAATTACCTAGTTTAGTTATTAAGCATAAAAAAACAGCTACAGGCGTGGCAACTAGCCAGTTACGACACATGGAGGCGTAAATTTGCTTCATTGATGTGTTATTCCTTTCTTGAACACAAAATGAACCCCAAAGGGCAAAAAACCAGCATCAACAGTGTTGTGTCAACATAGGTATCAGAAAATGTCCAAATATCCATACAAATTATTGCAATTTGGCCATGCACTCATCCACGCTGATTGCATCAAACTAATATAGATCCAAAAAAAGCTTTTCTCTTCCTACTATCAATTTTACTTGCTCAGCAATTATGACTAATAAAGGCTATAATTTGAGTGACAGACCATGGGATCAATTAAGTTTTGATACTCAAGAGAAAAGCTGCTGTAGAAATTGCAGACAAGTGGATGATAGTAGCAAAGAAGCTATACCCACTGTGCTGACCATGTCCTCCTTTGGGTTGTAGCCTCATAACACCATTTGGTAAGCTCATCTCATCATAAACCTGCACAGATAAATAAAAATTACACAGTATTAGGAGGAAAAACTGAAGCTAAAATAAAGTGGTCCTTCCACAAATAGCAGAGGTACACGCAGTTACCAACAATATATGTCGAAGAGGAATTCGGTAATATACTGCAAGCGGTGCAACCTGAATGAAAAGGAGAGAAAACATTGAAATTAGGAACTCCCAGTCTTTTGTGACTAAAGATGAAATAAGCACTAGGTCCACATTTTAAAAGAAGAAAACGAATAAGCTGAAGATGGAAAAAAAAAAGATATATCAAGATAAAGCAACAGTGAAGAAAAAGGACCTAAAGACCCAGAAATTGGGGTCACTACATCATACTTGCATATGATGCAACTCCAATCAACAACCACAGAGGAAATTTTTGGTTAAATAGAAATAATCACATGTATTTTGCACTGATATTCTCCAGCCAGGTCACGCAACTCTTTTATCAACTACCATGAACTAGTCCTCTTTGACACAAAGCACACACTCCCAGCTCATTATTCGCTTCAAAGAAAAAAAAATGCATAGCTCAAACAATCAATATTTTTGTCATAATGTATATCAAAGCTGTGAAGAAGCTGGATGGCTAACCAAAAGCTATCTAGTCAGCTGTCATATCCAAAAAATGATGATAGGAAATTCTTATGACTCACAAGAAGATGGCCACATTGAAACCTATCCTTGTTGATAAAATGAACCATCCTTTGTTGTTAATTTTTCTTCTCTACTGTATAGAAGAGAATTTCATTCTGCATGAGAAGACATGCAACTCAAAAGCAAATATGGCTGCCCATTGATCTTAGTCCTCACCATATTCAAACCTAGCATACAAAGTTCAAATGAAACTGTGAGAGTATCAATTCGATCCAGGCCAATTATGAAGTCAGAACCCCTGAAGAAAGGCTAAAAGGATGATAATGATGTCTTAACATGGTTGAAATAATTGAACCGTTAGCAAATATATTCCCGAAATTTAAAGAGTTTCCATTTACAAAATCACCATTTGGTGTTCAGTCGCCAATTATACTTATAAAACTGTATGAACTCTGAATCTAGGAAGCCAAAAAGTTCAAATGCCTAGAAACCATATAAAACATATTGATCATAGGAAAAGAAAGCAGCATCTATAATGGTACAATTATGCCGGCAAATATGGTAGCTGAAAAAAGGAGCCAGATAAATATATGCTATGTAGGATGGGAACTAACAGATTCACCACAGAAGTTCATGTATGCTTGTGGCTTTGCCAAAACTAGTGGCACCTCTCCAATACAACCTGCACTGATTTTCGAAGGACGTCCAATTGATCAATCTGAAGTATAATTTTAAAGCACTAATCAAGCTTCTGCAGGTAAATGTCAAAGTATCAACAAGGACAAGGAAAAACAGATTAATCAACTACCTATTCCGATCAAGGCTTTCGACTGAATTGTGTTTAATGATATGCCCTCGGCTTGCGATATGTGCTCAATCATTTCAAAACCAACCTAACAAACAGACAGAGATACAGGTAGAATTAAAGATCGATGAAAGCAAGCGCCATCTAGCCATGTCATCAATTACTTATATGCATATAATAATTTAAAAAAAAAGAAGAAAAAGCTATGTCATCATTTACATTATGCCTCGTGCCATGGTACTTATTCCCAGGATTTCCCAATCCGACAATCAACCAAGGAGTGAACTCCACTTTGAATCTCTTGTCACCATCCGACATCACAGCAGAGACACGAACCATCGCCGGAACCGCGCGTTGCGGGCGAAGGCCAGGGCGTCGAAGACTCTGCGGGGGGCATGTGATGGTTCTAGGGACTGAACCTAAATGCAACATGACCTGCATATACACCACCCCCGATACACTTCATTTATATTAATCATAACAACACTTCCGCAGCAACCCAGTAGAAGCAAACACGTTCATTCATTGGTTCCTTGATTACAATTATAGACAGCACGGGATTGCAGGATTGAAACGAGTAAAACCCAGTAATTTTGGTAACGTCGGGAGCTGAAAAGCAAGATAGCAAGAAGGCTTGGCGAGCAGAGAGGCACTAAATACAAGAACTTTCGAAAGGAAGAATCAAGAAAATCAAGAGGGTTTCACCCGAAAACGGATAGCGATCTAGTGGATCGAAATTTACCGTCGGATTACGGAGAAAAGGGTTTCGAGGGAAGATGCGACGAGCGGCGACGAGCGGAGGAGAGGGGAAACTGCTCGAGGCTCTTGCTCTGCCTGGCTCGTTGTTTCATGCACGCTGAAGATATTTCTGGAGGCCTTTTTTTTTTTTTTTTTCCACCTTCTTGCCAAATATTTTGGAGGTCGAATTTGATGTTATTGATGTTCGCTTTCCCGGTCTCAAAAATTAGACCTCTTTTTTTTGGATTAATCCTCCCGACCAACTTTAATTAACAGAACACCAATTCCCATAACCTTCGCTTAGCTCCTTGAATTATTATTGTTAGGCCAAAATTTGGATCAAATGCCAAATGGTCAATTTTACTTCAAAAATGTCTCCCCCACTTCTTTGTCCTAAAATCGCGATGCAATGTGCAGTGAAGTATTACAACCTTTTAAAAATACTAGAAGTCGTAAAACTTATTGTTAAAGTGAAAAGTTTGTCGAATTAATATAATCAAATTTTACTATTGACAACATCTTGATATGACCTTTTCTTATTTTTTATTTTCTCCCCATACATGGCATTTTTATTATTCTCTTTTTCAAATCATACTTAACTTATATTAAAAATGATACACTTTTTTCTTATATAAATCCAAGCTAAAAGAAAAGGGAGCCTTAGCCCCTTGCCAATGAGTCGTCACTGCCCATCATTGGTAAGGCCTAGTGAAGGTTGTTGGGGCATTGCCGAAAGTCTGTGAGGGCAAGGGCGAGGGTCACTTGTGAGGACTCGCCTGGGGTCAACAAAGCTGGTCCACCCAGACAAGGCCTCGCCAAATTTTGTGTCCAAATTTTGTGGTCTTTTATCTAATTATAGAGAGAGAGAGATTATTATGTTACCGCTTCAGTCTTCCAATCGACATATCGGAGCTCAATGATGATTGGGCCGATAATGCGAGTTCGGATATTCTATCTTAATTATTCAAAACCTAGATTTATCTTCTTCTTCTTTTATATATATTTTTCAATTTAATTGAAGTAAGATTTGAGAGAGCAAATAATAATAAAATATACCACGTAGAAAGAGAAAATAATTAAAAAAATATCACGTAACATTCTCTATTAACTAAACTGATGGAGTTTACGGAAAGATTTGATCGCATCAAGTTGATCAGTTTTAGGATTTGGATTGTATTTTTCAAAAATTTAAAAGTTTTAGGACTTCATCAAATTTTAAAATATTCGACGAACTTATCTGAACTTTTTATGTGTGTTCGTACATATTTCAAAATCTACGCCTCCTTAACTTTTTAAAAGTTGCCATAAACGTAAGTTGTTTTGTCGGACATCTTATAAAAAATTATGATACTTTTTTTAACACTTTTTTAACAGCTGCCCAGGAGAAGCTTTACCAAGTAGGTTAGTCTAGAAACAAAGGCAAAAGCTGCTGGTCCAATGCCGGCCCTCAACGGAGAGAGGTGATAACTAGTGGGGGGTCTCAGCTGGACTTCGCCGGGGGCAAGTAGAGGGTCAATTGACTTTGTTTATTTAACCGCTTCTTCTAACTTTTGCACGATTTCCTTCATGTTCTTACTTGGAAATGGCAGCCAGATCGACAGCCCCACCAATTAGAGTGGCCATAGACCATAGATCCTACAAAATCCATTCCATACAAGTTTTGACAGCTGTGATCATTATGATGGCTCAAATTTATCTTGCTAATTGAAGCATAAATAACTGTCATTTTTATTATATATGTAGACGCGAGATGTCAATCATGTCCATTTCAATAATACCTGTCACGATTAGAGTTGATGATTGCACGTGATCTTTTCTTGTCTTTGCAAGCAATATAGGCTCTACTCTTCTGGGTCGGCTAAGTTGTCCTCCACTAACGTTTTTCTTGAGCTGTGTAGACCATGAGTAACTTGTTTTAACCTTAAAGTTTGAGCCGGCTAATCATTAACACTCTTGAATTTAAAGTTTATTCGGGGGGGAAGAAGTCAATGGTCTAAAACCAGCACATTATCAATGCATTTTCCTTAGTCAACTTACTCGTTTGGGCTGCATAAGGTGGGAAAGATTCAGAGTTAATGGATCTATGGCGCATTGCAAGTTTTCACTCATTCTCTACGACAATTTCCTCACTTGATACGGATGACATTTGAGTACAAAAGAGAACACTTTGCAAATTATACATGTTCCAATGCTCTAACTCCACATTCTGTTGGTACTACATGGATCGACTTAAAAATTACCAAACGAAAATTACAAGTTACGTGGCAGCTGGTCCAAGACTCAAGTGCAGATCCAACCCCAAACCCTTCTTCTCGATCTGAGAGGAAGATCGACCCCCATGAGCTCTCGCTTCATCAAGTAAAAATGACCTCGTGGCTATTGCGGCCGTCTCGCCAACACTGCCTCCGCTCACTTGCCTCCCGGGAACGCGAGGCGACCCTCCAGCGAAATACAGGCCGGCGCCATTCGCAACTTGGAACGAAGGTGCGTGGCTGGTGTGTGGAAGGATCAGCCACGGAGGGGTCCCTGCTGGCGACAGGGTCGGGGCCAGGAGGTGGTGCGGCGGGGTGAAGGTGGTCATGAATGGGTTGTGCAGCTTTCGGCTTTCCGCAGCGGCAATTCGCATCTGAGCGCGCTTCAAGAGCTGGCGCTCCTTCTTGTGCGCGTTCTGGTGGCCGCCCAAGGCCTGCGAGTTGGCGAACTCGCGGCAGCAGTACTGGCACTCGAACTTCCGGCCGTCGGATTCCGGCGACCCGGATGATGAAGACTTGGTCGAATTCGAGTGCGAATCATCTCCAAGGATATTCTCTTTTGTGTTCTCTTCCAGCGGTGGCGAGGATGATATGTCGATGCCAAAGAGCTTCAGTGGTGTGATGTTATTGCTAGTGATGTTAGTAGTAAATGGCTTGGTTTGGAGAGAGCAGTCTATTTCCGCCATTACAGAAAGAGAGAGAGAGAGAAAGGGAAAGAGTTTAGAAGAACAGGATGAGACAAAGGAGCATGAAAATGTGGAAAGACCTGGTAGCTTAGGTGATTCGAGTGGTTGGATGTGTTGAATATATAAAGATTTGATATGTTCCACTGGTGTGTTACAGTTGCAAGAAACTGATGACTGACAAAGACAAGAAAAGAGAGAGAGAGAGAGAGAGAGAGAGAGAGAGAGGGTTGGTTATTAAGAAAGCAAGCCTTGTCATTGGGAAGATGACACAGTGCAAGAAAACTCAATGATGCGCCATCAAAGGAACACTTCAATGTATGGGGTTATCAAACAAGAAACCTAAGAGATTATGTCGGTCAGATACCCAAAAGAATAAAGAAACACGAGGGCATGTATTAGATATATTATCGTCGTAGGAGTACAACTGAAAAAATAAATTTTTAATCTACATTACCTCATATATTATTAATTAGGGAAAAAGCAATGTAGTAGGTTCGAATATACTTTTGCACCGAATGGCACTCTAACAAAGTGAAACCCATATGTTGACCTGATTACCACAAGTTTGCTGGATTGTACTGGCCAGTTTGTTTCCAATTAAATATCATAGAGAAAATGTTTACCTACTGAAAAATATCACAGGAACTCAACTTTTGACCCTCTTTTTCCGAAAGGGGTGATGATGGGCGACCACTAAACTTCCCTATTCATGAACACATCGTTGCGTGGCATATCTTTAAAAGTAAACTTTACAGTCATACATGAGCGAGCATGTATAGAGACGGAATAGGATATAACGTAAGAAAAGGCCTCGACCATAAAGACTAACCTTTGCTGCATCATTTTGCGAATTTCGATCTTACATGATTAAAAGTCATCTTTTCTTCTTTAGCATGGACATGAATGAAGTTAATGCGAAGCTATACATCTTTCTAAACGACCTCTCATCTGCCTAAGTTCTCTTGATCATGTGGA
This sequence comes from Eucalyptus brandiana, assembly GCA_014182725.1. NCBI lineage: Eukaryota > Viridiplantae > Streptophyta > Magnoliopsida > Myrtales > Myrtaceae > Eucalyptus > Eucalyptus brandiana. The sequence continues at coordinate 31,470,501 of CM024673.1, forward strand.
CTTCGTAGGTTAGGCGAGAGGTTTGGGTAGATACTTCCACGACACAATATATGCAATTATTACCAAAACATGTTAGTTCAAGAAAACTAAACAAGACCAATCTTTGTCAAGTAAGTGGGGTTTACGTGATGTTTGCCGGGGGTGTTAGGAAAGAGAGGGAAAGGTCCACAATGATGGGTGCTTGATTTGTCCTTTGCATGCTTGCGTGATTGACGACGGGTTCTCAGGTTTTGTTTATAGAGGGAAAATCTCCTCGAATCTTACTAACTACCATGATTTAGGGGGGCTTCGATGTTGCCATGGCTTAGTCTCTTTTTACACGCCACTTGCTAGATGCTGTCGTCGCTGTCCGTATAGAATGTATATTTTATGCATGCATCATCACACGGGAGGGTGCAATACGTTGGATCCAACCCCTTCACCGGGTCTCCGTGCGTAAGATGTCGACGGTTTCTTTTCTTACTTGATTAATTGATGTTTGATATACAAAGTGATGCGTGTTATTGTATATCTCAGGCGGTGTGTGGCATAGGTTCAAACAAAAGTAGAGCGATGGAGGATCTCCATCCAAGGGACGATGCATTTCATCAGTTTTAGCCTCTGATCCTTCAACCCTTTGGGCATGTATTTATTCATCATGTTGCATACGATCAAGACACTCTAAAGGAATAGAGAATCTCCATATCTATATCATTTAATTTAGCGATGGCATTCAAAACAAAAGTTAGCTGCTACGCAAAGTCATTAGAATTATCTTCAATCATATTATCAACTTGGGGAGTAGTGGTGTCTCATGAAATGATGACATATTCACGGATCACACTAGGATTTCCATTTGATGTTGCTTGATGGGGACATGACTAATGGAAGAACGTATAGAGATGTGAAAGAGGGTGTCGCCTCATTGAACCAAAATGATGGCTAAGATAATCATCAAATCCAGCTAAGTCAGTAGCTAAAACCGTCCTATCTTGTCGGATTCCCTTCTATTTCTCTTCACGTGGAAACTATTTTGAACATAAGTACAGTGTAATGTGTTAAGTTCGCCCCCCTCCTAAATAAGCATGATTTGACTACTTGCTGTTGCCTTGTAGCTTAATTTGACTTATAGCCCTCTGAGTTTTTGGACACTACGTATGAAATTAAACGGACGTGGAGCAGCATGCATCAAGCACGGCGTCGTCATTGGATCCCAAAAAATCCATGTGGACTCCACCAATTTGATGGTGACTTGATTCGATGGCACCTTGTATTATAGAGAAATATTTCAGTCGCATAAGCGTTCTTGTAGCTCGCTTCATGTCCCTAAAGATATAATTTCGCCAAACATCTCTTTTTGCAACATTTTTTTCACCTCCCAAAATAATTCAAACTCTATTGGGAGTGGTTGGAAGTCATGATATAAGCAATCGAAACATAGATCATGCACCCCTAGTGTAAAGTAGTATGCTATAATTATTTATAAATAGAACTCTCTCGTTTATATTTTCGTTAATTCGTACGGTAATCTATATAAGGTACAGAATCTTGTGCGCATACATGTCCTAATCTAAGCGAATACTTTCTATATCTCATAATTAGTATTCTTCTTTCTTTTGGGAGTGGGAGGTCTTGGTGGTTATCATAATGTAATATTAATTTAGTAACTATTCTTCTTTCAGTTTGCTGTAGTCCAACCTAAACCTTTGTCCTTAGTTTTTCCAACGATCACTTCATGTTCTCTCCTTGTTCCACACCCCTTAACCATTTATCATCGCGCACCAAATTTTCTTTCATCCGGTGTTCTTCGCCCCTTCCTAATCAAAGAATTAGGTCTGACTTAGCGATGGGAAAGAAACCGCATACATGCTTTGGAAAAGGCTCTTGACAATGATGCAACGCTCAGTTGAAAAAGCTCGCGGTGATCTTTGGGTACGGAGCCTCACTCCCACCTAACTGACGAAAGGTCTCGTGAAAAAGCTTCAAGTTCTTCGCATCGAGGGAGACAAGAAATTGACTCTAACCTTCTCGAGTTGATTGCCCCAAACACGGGCTCGTGTCGCTTCCAAGTTGCACGCACTTCTCTCAGCTAACCGTATATGGCGACGACATGTATCTTTGCGTGATCCCCGGTCGATGGTGATGTGACCTAATCGAAGACACAACCAATGTTCCCAACACACATGTAAAGTGACGAAAGCTTTGTCCTCTTGCAAGAAATCAGTGCGAGAAAACAGAAGATTGAGCACATGCGGGTGGTGTTACCTAATCTAATGCGTGGGGAGACACTTTTCGATGAAGTCTCTCCCTCTTTCTCTAGAAATCCTTATCTTCCTTTCTGAGACCACTTACTTGATGCCCCCTCCAATTCAAAATCTTTAAATTAATAACCGATGAACATAGGCATTTAAACTCTGCTTGAAATTATACAGAAATTTTATTCATTATTTGTAGATCCCAATGTTATCCCTAGTGCGTTACGGCTCATTTTTAGCCTTACAATTGATTCCGCTCGCTCCGTAACTTATAAAATGACGGTTTCATGTACATCATCTATTTTCCTCTCTAGCACATACATCGTATCTATTCCTCTTGGAATATGGCACTTATGAGTAATGATGGGATGCTATGATTCTGGTTCCACCAGGGTAGTTCATCAATCATCGGCAGCCACTGTTTCTTGGAGTAGTTTGTCCTACCAAGCTGAGGAAAAAAACATCGATGGGTCATTAATCGATTATCGTGCTTTTTGCCCGTCGTTGTTTGGGGAGTTGGTGATTTTTGTCATTTGATGGATGGGTCGAGTCAGTCTAGGAAAAGGAAGAAAGAGATTCAATGTATACATGCATTCGTATGTATAAAATATATAGATAAAAAAACAAAGACGAAAGGCTTAAAATGTGTTCCATGTCTAGAAACCAATGAGATGTTTGGCTGAATTAGACATGTGATTTGAAACTCTCTTGAGCACCGATTCGTTCGTCCTATAGGTTGGGCGTGTGCCGAAACTGCAGTAACTCTGGCTTTATCCCAACGTGCAATCGATGGAGCAATAGGTAACAAGCTTGCTCGTAACGAGCAGTAGATAAGGATCAGATCGAATATTATTCTGGCCGCAAATGTGCAGCTTTCATAATAAAGCCCGGGGATTGTGACGCTAGTCACCCACTGACCCAGAAAAATGCCATTTTTTTTGGAGAAGCCTAAAGCCCTTATGCAAAAATAGCGTGCAGTGAACTTTCTTGCAAGAATTCCATTGAGAGAGAAGGATTATTATTAGTAACAAAAATTAATTGGATGAGTGACATGTGTAAATACAATTCGAATTCGTGTGCAAGTCAATCATCCACTGATGAGCACGTAAGTTAGTTCTTACACTAATGTCACTATTAGTAAACTTAACAAAAATCATAGAGAGAACTATATCAATTAATTTCATATCTTAAATTATACAACCGATCCCATTGAGAGTAAGATCCCAAAGATGGTCTTTCAAGTTTCTTGATTGGCTCTGTGCCTCGAACAAATTTCTCATAAGCACCCTCATCTCCTCCACTATTATATACTTAAACGTTTAAAGCCTTGCGGCACCAAGCATATGTGGTAAGAAGATTTTACGAGCCTATCAAAGACGTCATGTTGGAATAATAGCATGCCGTGTACTTCCCTGGGGTGGATTTGGGCCGGTAAGCGAAAATGGCGTCGTGGGTCTTGAGGAGGGCTTTGGCCATGTCCTATATAGATAAAAAGAAATTTCCGACTATGGAAAAAGATAAAGAAATTAAATATATACATGTATTGTAGACACGTCATACATAAGATTAAAACAAAGACGAGAGGCTTAAAGGGGGTCCTATGTGAATTTCGCCCCACTAGAAACATTTTGATCTGGGCCTGACCCACCCAAATGATGGCCCGACTTGTCGGGCTGGTGAGCATCTCTGATGGGAGCCAGAAGCTTTAATTGAACTAGTAGACTTCCTCACCTCTAAAGGGGCGTCGCCACGCCGCTCGTTCAAAATAAAGGTTTGAAGCCTCTAATTCTTTTTTTCCCGATGAAGGCACATGTCACACAATTATAAACCCTAATTCATGAGGTTTCGCTATGATTTTTCAAAAGAGACCAATAGTCTTTTTTTTCCTTTCTAATAACGAGAAAGCCCACCTTAGATAGATAAATTATGAGCTCATGAAATAATTCCACTAACTTCATAATCTAGGTGAGACGTGAACTAAAGTTAGGAAGAATGGTCCAAATATGGTGTGTGTCCAATCTATGCAAACAAGTGCGTTCCTTAACAATTAAATCGTTCCATGGAGTTAAAAAAAATTGTCACGTTGACTTATTAATTGTAGTAGTAATCGAAAGATTTTTTCGCTCATAATTCAGAGGATTTGATTGCACAAAATAAAAAGTCTTGAGTACCAAATTGAACACATGACAATACTCAAAAAGACCAAGAGCTGACTTAAATCAATTTTCAAATGCCGGCACGTGGGATTACGAATTGGATTAATTAACATAATGACGACCAAAACGAAATCCTCCATGCCTAAGTGTCTCAATCTCACGAGCCCCATTGAATCAAAAGTCTTCATTCTACACCTCAAGAGGGGACGACAAGTCTAATTTCTATTGAGGTGGCGGCCTGTGATGGCATTCGATTGGTTGGACTCTTTTTGAAAATCTACATGCCCCGACCAGTTTTGGGCCGTGTTAGATTTTGGCTTTATTTTGGCAAAAACCCAAAGATAACAATATAGATCTGAGTTCTAATGTTATTTTTCACTAAAGTTGTAGAAAAGATGTCACAACCCCCTTCACTCAGAGGTTGAGCTATGGGTTATTTTGCGACATCCCAGGCTTTGTTGCCATCCCTAATTCATTTGCTTCTTATTTATGCACATGCAAAAAGCGTGAATATACAACTCCGACACAAATAACATGGGAAAGTGAGATACAGACATCATTAACATACTTCATATATTACATGAGTAGTGATGATTACAAGTCAATCTCATATACACAAAAGTGGCTTGAGGTATCCCTATCTTTGCTATGGCGGGTACTAACTAAAATCGGGAACCCTCATTTTACTACGTAGAGCCGGTATGCTCAAGCTTACTACGTAGGGCCAGTATGTTTAAGCTGGAATGCTTAATCGTGAACAATGAAAATATTTCGAGCGGTTCTTGGTTCTTTTGCACACTCTTAGTCTCAAGGGCCCTTGTCTATAACTTTTTTATTTACATTCACACACACGCATAAATGAGGAAAATTACCAAAAAGAGTCTTAAACTTATTGTAATTGTATCAATTTAATCATAATTTTTTTGGTAGTTCTAAACCTTTTTACAATTGTGTCAATTTAGTTTATTCACCCAAACTTAGCCAATTGGTGTGGAAATAAACAAACTTTTTTTTTTTCAATTTTTCTAATATTTTTTTCCTTTCTTCCTTTTTCCTTTGGTCGAGGTGGTGAGGTCAACCTTATCGGCCAATGACAAGGCTCGACCTTAGCCAACCATAGCAGGGGCGAGCCTCACTTAACCATGGTGAGGTTGGTTTTGTCGTCGCTAGGTGACACCCTTCTAGATCTAGCAAGGATGGACCTTGTGAGTGGCTAGCAGGGTGACCCTCACCATGGTGGGGTGAGTCCGAGCTTCGTTGGCCATTGCCAATCGGCCAGAGGAAGAATGAAAAAGAAAAAAAAAAAGAGGACAAACTAAAGAAAGAAAAAGAAAATAAAAAAGGAAAAATTAGTAAAAAAAATCAAAAAAATTATTAAAAATTTATCCATGTCATCGTACATTGAACGCCTAGCGCTCATATTAGCGCCGATCGACCAAATTTGATTGAATTGACTGAATTTGCATAATTACATAAGATTTGTGATTGAATTAACAAAAAAAAATTTAAAATTGAATTGGCACAAGGATTTTTTTTTGTGATTCTCCTGACACACAAATGTCTTTGGCAAATGGTGTGATATAGGTCCTTTAGTGACTATAGTCCATGTAAGATTAGCTATATCATAAATGGCGTGCTATTGTCAATAATAAATAATTAATGAAACTCAGTCAAAGGACAGGAGCTGGAATTTCAACGAACAAAAAGTGTCCCTGGTCCTGGCCGTCGATACCTGACCTCCTCACCTAATTTCTCCGCCGATCCATCAATTCTCCGTACCTTCTCCCCCAAAAGCGTGGACATTCCCAGATATTTTTCCGGGCCCTCTTTGAATTTTAGCCGATGCATCGTTTGGTAGTTAAAGCACGTGAAAAGCACGTTCCCATCAACTCGCTAGGCTCCGTCCCTCCCCTCCAGAAATGGAACACGCCCGGGGCAAGGCGGGTTTGGTAAAGGTCCCTTCGGACCCAATTTTTTTACCCTTTAATTTTATTCAATTAACATTTTGCATCTCATGCTTTTGGCTCTTTTTGAATCCTAAAGGCTTGAAACTTTCACAAAAAGTAAAATGCTGGCACAAAAGTCTTCACGTCTTTTCTTATAATTCTCTTAGTTTGAAAAATATTTTATATTTTGACAGGAAAATATAAAATACTTTTTCCCTTTTTATTTAAAACTTATATTACGAAAAACCCAAAATTGATACACTTGTGACAAATTTATTTTTATTAGTTTCTGTTAAATTTTTTCGTCAAATTATTGAGTTAAATAACATGTGACGGCTGATGGGTTTTTGTGATTTTACTACTTATTTGTCATGGTATTAATCTAATTTAATAAAAATTAACGGATGATAAATTTATTGCAGATACATCAATTTTGTATAATTAATGAGAGTGTCCATGAATTCTAACTCGATAACTTGAGGTCATTATCAAACTATGTGCAAACTACTTAGAAATACAAGCATCGGTCAAAAGCTTAGATTTTGATCGTTTTATGGTCTTTGCAATGTGCCTTATGTCTCCTCAGATGGCCGCACCCACGCTCTCGTGCACTGAAGAAAACTCAAATAAACAAAGTCCAGTTGTCAAAATGCTTCTTCGATTCAGCAAAAATGCTCATTATAAAGTTACATAGTGATGTTGACCCGGGCATAAAACGGCGGCCCGAAGAGCGCACAAAAAGCCATTTCGGCCTTTGCCTATTCAAAGCGAGAGGTATCGCCATTTCGCGTTGGCTGAAAATTCTGTTTAATGCGATTTTGAGTCCTTTTATCGTCAGACGCACGCTCGTCCTCTTCTCGCTGCCCCCCCCCCCCCCCGCCGAACCCGCCCGTCGTCTCTGACTCGATCCGCCTCGGCCTCCCTCCCTCTCTCGCGCTCGCGCACGCCGGTCGTCCTCCGCCGGTCGCCGCCCTCCGTCTCTCGCCGCCGCGTCTCGCCTCTCCCTCTCCAGGTCCTCTCTCCGCTTCCGATATTAGATTCTCGCCCAAATCCGCCTCGGGCCTGCGCTTTCTTGTTTCGCTTCCGATCTGGCCTCGCGTCTCGGGATAGACGATTCGGTCGTTTGTTTGTTTCTGTTTTTGGGAGAGATTGATGCGATTTGGCGGTCTTCGATTTCTGACCGGCGTCTCATTTTTTGAGAACGATTTGGTCGTAATTCTCGGGTCTTGACATCTTGAGATTCGTCGGCGCATCTGTTTAGAGATTGATTCTTGCTTCCGCTGTCGTCGAAACCGAGTGTCGGAAGTTGAGACATGCATTTCGAGCATTGACAAGTGTTTCCAGAAGCAAGTTTTGTTCTTACGGTCGAGCTGCGACTTGATTTGTAGGCTGAATGTCTGTCTGGGATTACTTTTCAGTCTGCCATTAGATGGATATGTGCTTTTGTTTCTTTGCTTATGTCCTTTGTGATTTGTCTCCAGTGGTACCTACCAAGAGAAGATGTTGGGGGTTCTGAGGCAAAAAGTTAGCGCTGGCGGCTCGCCTCTCACGGTACGCTTGGTGATTCCATGAAGCGTAATTCCATGCTTATATACCTTGTAGCGGCACTCCGCTATTTATGTCTTTCTTGAATTCGATCTTCACGTGTCCAGATTCTTGGGCAGACATTGCCATTCCTCCGCGCGGCAGCGGCACCATTGAGGAGTTACTCATCTGCATTTAAAGAGGCGAGTGCAGATTCTTATTTCTTTGTCATTCTCTCCAATTCGCTCAAAATAAGAGCTCTGCATGTTGTTTGTGCACGCGTGATCATGTAGTTCTTAAAGGTTACCACAATTGCCAATGTGTTGGACCACACAGATTTACTTATCCCATTATTTTGTGCCTTCCCTCATCACTAATAGAGCTGGGACTCTTCTATCAGTCTCACTAAAGTATCTCTGCTGATTCAGATGACAGTGCGTGACGCTCTCAATTCGGCGCTTGAGGAAGAAATGTCAGCTGATCCACGGGTATTCTTGATGGGTGAAGAGGTAAGTAAAGCAATTATCTGATGATGCTTAATTTTCGTGCTTCTTTGGCCCTTCTTTTGTGTTTCTTATGCGGCATTTCTTCTCCCTTTCAATTTAGGTTGGGGAGTATCAAGGTGCATACAAGGTCAGTTCTAGTCAAAGAGATGAACACGTCCCCTGTGGTTATGGTTAAGTGACACGTTCAGCTTTATTAATGTGTTGCTGCTTGATTCTGATTTGGATACGTACAGATATCAAAGGGTCTACTTGATAAATATGGCCCCGACAGGGTTCTCGATACCCCAATCACAGAGGTTATTCCTTTTGCATGATCTTATGTGATTTTTTTTTCCTCTCAATTTCATGTTCTCCAAGAAATGTACTCCTTTTTTATTGCAATACTTTCTCATTCCCATCTTTTGGTGCTGTTTTCAGGCTGGTTTCACTGGAATTGGAGTTGGCGCTGCTTACCACGGTCTCAAACCTGTTATAGAGTTTATGACCTTCAACTTCTCCATGCAGGTTAAGGGCTTTCCTAAATTATGTATGATAAGCGCCTAAATTATGACATTATGCTATGACAAAATAGGATGCACCCTGGGATTGACCTTGGGTAAGGGCATTCCCATGCTTTGGGCTTAGGAATTGATGGTTGTGGGTACAATGTTTGTTTAGGGGAACTCGGGTGGGGAGTAGGTTGTTGTGCTTAGGGGTGAGCAGTTCTAGGGGAGGTTTTGGTTCCACTTGGAATGTGGAAGTTACCCTGTCAAAACCAGTTTCCCAGTTTTTGAAACTTGGAATCTACCTCGTGTTGCCTGAACCAGCCAATTCCTTTATTCATTTATTTATTTTTTTGGTTCATCTTTCTATTCTTTTTTTTTTTTTTGTGCTTCATTTTTAGCCAAACAAAATGAAAACTAAAGCAACAAACAATTTTCCCATCTTGATAGATAGAGTTACCATTTATAAGTGAAATCGTCTGTCAAACCTAAGAAGAGAAGTTGTATTATGTTGTCATTTAGAGTAAATGAAAGTAAACTAGAAACACGTGTAAAATAATAGTGATTAGTTAATTTGAGGTTTTGAAAGTGCATAATGTATTGGATTTCTGCTGCAATGAATATCCATATATGCTGCAGGTGGATTCTAATGGTACATGTCTTCCACTTGCATCAAAGCAAGTTTTAAACTAATCCTAGTAATGGGAGAACATATTGAATAACATTGGGAATGAAATGATGTTTGGAATTTCTGAAAGTTTGATACTACTAGTATGAAAATTGTTAAAAGATCTATAGATACCATTAGTTTTAGGATGGTCTGGTTCTCCAGTTCTCAATCTAGTTCTTTGGTTCTATAGTTCCAGTTCGGTTCATACTTGGGAATTGGGAACTGGATAGAGGAGTTCTGGAACTGGGAACTGGACCAATCTTTAGGGTCTGACCTGTCCGGTTTCTGGTTCTACCTGGAATCATGCTCACCCTGCCTGTGCTAGTTACCCTCCAGGTGCAAGGCTAATTACGGTCGTGCTTATGGATTATCAAAAAATGACGTGACTTTGGGTAAATGGCTACTGTGAGTTGTGACGGCGTTTTATGGACAACTGTGTCAATTTTTTGACTCAGGATATCGTAATCATTACCATCGGAAAATTTTAATGGAGCATTCTTATGAAATCTCTCAGGCCATTTGTTTTACACATCCTCTTTGGCAGAATGTTTCTCATCATGCTAGTATGTTTTTACTAGGGAATCTTGTAGTACTTTCAATGGATTGGCATATTCTGCTTGTTGTTTTTCACTCGGTCCAAAAGAAGTAGTTAGATATCATGATCAAAATGACAGACCAAACAAACCTAAAAATTCATGTAATGGATAATTGTCTGTGTTTCTAAAGGGTTTTGTTAATCAATTATACAACATGGTTGCGAGATGGTTTGAATAGATGCTCTAAACTAGGTTAAGAAGTGAAGTGGGCCTTTTATTTTTGTCTTGACTATGAAGTATGAGGATGATGATTATATCTCTATTGTACTTGTAGGTGTCCGATTGAGATATGCGTTGTGAATGAAATCTCAAATACATGAATCATGGATTGAGAATTGACTCAAATCATCAATCGAGAATTGACTAATTTTTCTAGGCATGAACTCATATGAAGCAAGTGGAAAGTACAAAACAGCAAGTTTTCAGCAAAATTCATGATCGAAGACAAAGATGACTAATTTTTGACTACGTATCATGAGATTTTGGTGGGATCATTGCTAACTATTTTAAAAGCTTAAGCTGTTACATAAAAGAGGGGTTTACTATTATTTAAGTATTCTAACACTTCCTATCACGCTTGGTCTGGTCTTTTTGCCTAGTATTAAGTGTGGTCATATATAATTGGGGTGGCAAATGAAGACTGGAAAGATTTGAACTCAGGATCTTCTACATTGATATTATATAAGATATTGGTGGGATCATTGCCAAGTGTTCTAAAAGTTCAAGTTATTAAATGAAAATGTGGTTTATTATTATTTAAGTATTCTAACACATATAAAGCATAACATAAGATATTATAGCATATTATTGTTCTTAAGAAGTATGACATCTGCAAAAAAGAAGATTTATGTGCCATATCATATAAGTTATTCAAATTTTCAGTTATATTATGATGAAACTATAAAGAATATTGAATACACCATTAAAGGAAAATTTGTTACTGTCCATTTGTTTTGCTTAGACAATGACCTAAAGTTTACCTAATAAGACATTTTTGTTTATACAGATTTACCAGTTTTATTGCATCAGATTGGATTCAGATATCATAAATGCTTTACATTGTCAAAAGTTTGATTTGTTTTGCAGTTATTAGAGGTTTGTTCTAATTCATTTGCTAATATAAATCCTGGCTTTATCTTCAGGCAATTGACCACATCATTAATTCAGCTGCAAAATCGAATTATATGTCTGCCGGCCAACTGTCAGTACCTATTGTTTTTAGAGGTCCAAATGGAGCTGCTGCAGGAGTTGGCGCTCAACACTCTCACGTATGACTGTTTTATGTCTAACCTTTTAGCACTTGGTGTCTTTACAATTGATGGATTGAGTGTCTTGACCACTGGATGAGCACTGTTTGTGATTACATATAACTGATCCTTTTTGTTTTGGCCATTATAAAGACTGATTCCATTTAGTTGATTATTTCCAGTGTTATGCCGCATGGTATGCCTCTTGCCCGGGCTTGAAAGTATTGACTCCATACTCTTCTGAAGATGCCCGTGGGCTGTTGAAAGCTGCCATAAGGGACCCTGATCCTGTAGTTTTCCTCGAGAATGAGTTATTGTGAGTAGTTTTTCGCTATTGGATTTGTATGCATTTCTCTTTCTGATTTAGGGGTAACTCTGAAGTAATATTTGGGATTCAGATATGGTGAGTCATTCCCTGTTTCAGCTGAAGTGCTAGATTCCAGCTTTTCCCTTCCCATTGGAAAAGCCAAGGTATTTCTTAATCATGTGAATTTTGCAGAACTGGTAATTTCATATGGTCAATTTTCTCATCTTTTCCGCCTTTTACTTTCAACAGATTGAGAAGGAAGGGAAGGATGTGACGATAACGGCTTTTTCAAAGATGGTGGGTTTTGCCCTCAAGGTTTGTCTTCCATCTATTATCTGCCTTCTATTGCCTGAGATGCTATATATTGTCCTTGCCAATTGGAACACGTATTTACAGGAAATGTATCGACCTTTAGTTTGCTCTTTTCTTGCAAATCCCCTTTAGTGACTGATCCCCTTTCAAGTGAGTTCTATGGGAAATGCATGCCTCTAGGTTTGCTTCAGTCACTAGGCTGACATTTAATTTGATTATACTAATCTAAATGAGATTTTTGTCTATTGTTCAGGCAGCTGATATTCTTGCAAAGGAAGGAATTAATGCTGAGGTAAACTAATTTTCTGTAAGGCTTACAGAAAATTGATTTATGTTAAATGTTTGTAAACTGAAGTAATCCTTCTAATCCAGGTCATTAATTTGAGGTCTATTCGACCTCTTGATAGAGCCACTATCAATGCTTCAGTCCGGAAAACTAATCGGCTTGTGACCGTTGAGGAAGGGTTCCCTCAGCATGGCATCGGTGCTGAGATCTGGTTTGTCCTTTCTCTTTGCTACTTAATTTTCTAATTTCAGTATACAGAGGCTCAAATAATCTCTATGCTACTTGTTTGTGCAGCACATCAGTTATTGAGGAGAGCTTTGGTTATCTCGATGCACCAGTCGAGAGAATCGCTGGTGCTGATGTTCCCATGCCTTATGCAGCCAACTTGGAGAGGATGGCTGTCCCTCAGGTCGATTAACTTCCTTCAGATTCTTCTACATAGTTAGTAGATGGAGTCACCTGAGGCAGACTGCTTGAAGAGTGCCCTTATCTCTATTTCACCACCTCTTCTTCACTGAATCTGCATACACAAAACTAAGAAATATCTTATCAGCATTACTTGAAGAATTGGAGGGGTTTCTAGCACTGCCTAGCACCTGACGTGCTTTGGTTTCTCATCGTGCATTGTGCAGGTTGAAGATATTGTTCGTGCGGCAAAGCGAGCTTGCTACAGATCCGTGCCAATGGCTGCAGCAGCTTGAATCGACGGGAGAAAAACCAATAAAGATTTTTTTTCGAGCCGAATGTTGGCCTTTGCTGAATTAGTTAGGTTTCCGGTTTAATGGATATGGATGTCCACATACAGAGGCGACATCTTCTCCTTTTGTTGGTTGGCCTTCTTGGGGGGTGGTTGCTTTTTGCCAGAAGTGTTGCACTGCTATAATTTTCTTGGAAAGTACCATCTTTTCTTATCATGAAGGAATAACTTTTGCTGTCCGAAAGTGGAAAATGGCAATGGCGTTGGAAAGAAGCTTCGTTGACATTTTTATTTTTCGAAATAAAGTATAGCAAGACGTTTTTTTTTTTTTTTTTTGTTGGGGGGGGTGGGGAAGGGAAGCCTAGGGAAGTCTATTGGTTTTGGTACTTGAAAATCATGGTGCTTGATCTTCTTCCTCTCGTGAGCACTTGCGGTGCTATTTTGCTGCACAGCGTTTGCACTTTTCATGACTAGTTATCTGCCGCCTAGGTAGAAAATCCTATTCTAAAGACAAATGTGAGTTGGCCCATACTGGACATGGGCCGGAGCTGTCGATTTGCATTCTCGTGACGAATTTGGATTACGAGGTTTTTTGGGTCATTTACGGGCATTTCAAACATTGCTTCTTTTCTCAAGCGATGTAAAGTATGAATCTGTATCGATTTTTATAAGTAGATGGTTTTGCCAGGTATATGTTAGTTAATGTGAATGCGTGACGATCTTATACTCATTTGTTAGTCGATAGAGAGTAGGGTGAGCATAACTGCTTAAACTAAGGTGACAAATCTAGAATAGAAATTAGTTTCTGATCAAAAATTGATTTCTTAATTTCTATTCCTTAAATGAGTTTACGAATAAAAAACGCATTTGATAATGATTTAAATTTTTTCTTTTTAAAATAAAAATTCATTTAATAATAGAATAAAATTTTTATTTCTAGGAGGGCCGGCATTCGATGTCCCATGGGTGGTGGGTAGGTGGGGCACTGACATATGGCATATAGAGGTGGGCAATTGGCGTCGTCTCACAGGAGACGAGTGGGCAACGGGTGGTAACGGCGGGTAATGATGAAAGTAAACGATGAGAATAGTTTTATTTTTCATTCTTATTCCAAAAATAGAAAAATTAAAAATTTTAGTTTTTGATTTTTGCTTCAATTTTATTTATGGAATAAAAATTTGTTCCAAAAAAAAAATTGCATTATCAAATGGGTTTCTACTCTAAATTTGTTCGGATGACTAGAAAATAAAAAAAAAATAGAGAAATAGAGTTTCGTGTGCGCCCTAAACCAAATCGAGTAGCTTTGGGTGGTTCTAAGGGGCATCGATTCGATTTACAATTTCAAGGTAGAGTTTGGACTACTTGAATCGGACCGATTTAAGTTTTTTTGTTTAAATTATTATCTCTAAACAAGTAGAGTGTAAACCTAAACCCTATCACATCTCACTTATAAGAGATGGCAAAGCAACTCTTTTTTTCTTTCACATTGTTGCACTGATCATTTAGCTTGCTCCTTTTCTCTTGTTTCTTTTTCTTTATTTTCTTGTAAAGATTCACTAATTTTACCTCTCTTGCTTATTATTATTATTTATTTTTTTTTGGGTACCTCTCTTGCTTATTCACATATTCCTTAAATTTATGAATTTGCTAATTATGAAAAAAAATCCACCAAATCCTCTTCTTTTTTTTTGAGCGTGTCCCTATAATCATGGCCCCATTATCTCTTAGCCTTCCTCACAAATCTTGGATGAAATCCCATGTTTGAATTGCAATATAAACCGACAATTCAATTAATCCAAAATTTTCAATCAAGATATGTGAATTCACGCATTCTATTGGACCGCCGGAAACCGGACTAGTTGATCTGGTCCCACCGGTTCACGGTTTTAGAAATAGGAAACTACCGGACCAGACCGGAACCGATCTGGCGAGGGGGTCTCCAAGCGAGCATGGTTTCACAGCTTGGAGTCGATCCCACCGTCAATTTGACGTCCACCTCTTTTTGTGACGTTGACGCGCACGCGTGCTTACGATGGTGCCGGGGGCCGGGGATCCCGGCCCAGCATGCCACGTACGCTGCGACATGTCCAACACGATGCCGAATCTAATCCGAAAGATCCCCGCGTACTCCTCATCCTCCTCTCTCTTTTTAAGATTTTCCCCCACTCACTTTTTCATACGTGAATTTGTTTTTTGCTACGCCGGCATTGAATCGTCCACCATCAATTGCATATTCGCGATGTCTTAATTCTTGTAACCATTTCGTATCGAGGAGATTAAACATGATTAATATTCTAAAAATTCTAAATTAGTATAGTAGAGATAAATTTATTTCAAATTGATTTTTCACCATTAAAAACTCTAAATTAGTACACATTTTACAAAAAAAAAAAAACTAGTACATTGGTAATAAATTTAGTTTTTATTAATTTCTGTTAAATTTTTATCAAATTACTAAGTTGTATGATACATGCCAGTTTATGGTATACCGATTTAGGATTTTACTATCTGATTGTCATAGTTATATAATTTTTATGGTTTTTTTTTTTTTTTTTTGTGGTATTAATCTAATTTACCGGATAGTAAATTTGTCACAAATATATTGATTTAAGTTTTTAGTGGTATTTGAAGAAAATTTATTATAAGTGTATCGGTTTATGGCTTTTTTGTGGTAGGTATACTGATTTGAGATTTTTTGTAATAAAAAAAATTAGTTCTAAATAAATTTGCCACACATATTAATTTGTGACTTTTAAGGTATTAACTCAATTAAATAATAGTTCTTGGGATTTTCTCAAGAGAAGAAAGGAAAATAACGGCGGTAAATTTGTGACTTGTATATTGATGTGAGATTTTTCATGATAACAATTAATTTAGGATAAATTTATTATAAATAGATGAATTTAGATTTTTTAAGATATTAACTCAATTAAATAATGGTCCTCGGCAATTTCTGAAGAGAAGAAAGGAAAATGACGACGACGAAGAAGAAGAAGAAGAAGAAGAAGGACGGTTGAAGCAGGGGGACGGACGCTCTCACTTGGAGACTCCACCAACTGGACCGACTCTCCTGTTTGTCCTCTGGCGCTCGGCACTGAGCATACCCATCAGTCTCTCCCTTCCCAACTCTCACTCTCTCTCTCTCTCTCTCTCTCTCTCTCTCTCTTTCGCCTCGTTCGCGTCAGCGGATTCTTCCATGCTCCCTCCCTCCCTCTCCTACAAATCCCGACGCTCCTCCCTCGCTCCTCCACTCGAGACGGCCAGGCGGCCCCACCAACGCTGATCTCCTAGACCTCCACCGCTTCTTCTTCTTCTTCTTCTCGTCGTCGATCGGCGCCTGCAACTACTCGGAATCGGATTCCAGAGGTCAGTCCCCGTTTCCCTGCTCCGATGATCGGTCCTCTTCCGGCGTCGCGATTCGACCGCCGCATTGCTCGGCGTCTCGCTCCAATCGCGTGGAGATTCGCTGAATTCCGCCGTTTCCACGTCCTCCGCTCGTTGTCCGCGTCGATTTCAGCGGGTTTTCCGTGCTTCGCTTTGCTTTAGCTCGCGCCTAGTTCTCTGTGCACTCGAGGTTATGCGTCTTCGAGTATACGTTTGGACTCGTTTGTTTATTGGCTTTTTGACTTTTCAAAGGGCTGGGGGAGTCTTGTCTACGTCAGCTGAAAAATGCAAGGGGCCGCGCTTGCAGTCAGAGCGAGGACGGGGTGTGGATTGGGCTTGACTGGATTCCGCGGCGAGTGCGGAGGTCGGAGGGGTTCGACATCGAGCGTTCGCATGAGCGGCGGGATCGGTTGCTGCGGGCTGCGTCGCGGCTCGGCCTTCATGGAGACCGAGCTCGCGCGCGCCAGGATCGGGTTCGGGAGCTTGCTCAGGTCCTCGGCCAAGGCCAAATCGGTCAGGGCTCAAGCTTCTGGTGAGCTAACTCGTTTGCTGGATTCCCTTCCTTATCGTTCTCTCTGCCCTACGTGTTGTGTTGTGGCTGTTCGTGCGCGCGTGTTAATGCCTGTGGCACATGTTCGGAAAGCGGTTAGTTTCGTGCTGTTTTTCTTGTTGCGAGAGAAGTGAAATATATGTTGCTTCAACTTAAGAAGTTTATGGGTTGTGAAATGACACCTTGGAATGCTTACCGTCTGCTATGTATTAGTTTTTTGCTTTTGGATGGGAGAAAATTTTTGGCTTCTAAAGCTAGTTTTAGTGCTCGCCATATGTTGCTCTCCTTGCAAAGCCTACGATATTAGTGGTCTATGGTTTCTTTTATAATTTCCTTCTAAATCGTTGGCTTTTGAGTGAAATGCTGATACGAACAGGGAAGAAATAAAACAGAACAAACATGGGACGAAAGATTGCTGTTCTGTGAGTAGATTTCTAAAACAGATGGAATGAATTGAGTGCTTGGAGAATGCCTGCATGTATCTTGCTTATTGGACATCGATGTGTGGTTGTCATCAAGATTTTTCAAGTAATCATGCTTGGTATGCGTATTAATCTTTGCCTTGTACCACTGATTTGATTTTTTGCTGAGGTTCAGAAGAAGATATTGAGGGTGTTGCTCCTCTTAAGCCCCAGACTGCATCTTCAGGCATAGTCTTACCTTATGTTGGCGTGGCCTGTCTTGGAGCTATCTTGTTTGGCTATCATCTAGGGTATGGCTTGATTAAAATATGGAGTGCCATAAGTTCGTCTTTCTGTGGTTAGTTTCGAATGTTACATTTGACCAAAGAAATTGATGGGTGATCCTCTTGGCTATTCTTTGCATTTTTGGTAGAACTCTTGGACTACCATCAGTGAAATTCTTACTTTATTGCATCCGTGAAGCGTTTTGTGATTCTCTTATGATGCAGGGTGGTGAATGGCGCTCTTGAGTACCTGTCTAAGGATCTTGGAATTGCTGAAAACACTGTCGCACAAGGCAAGTGCATTTCATTTTCCACCTGTGTTACGGTCTTTGATCCTTTTCGTCTCTTGTTCCCTATGGCGCCCTTACCTTTTATTATGTACCTCATGGGCGTGAACCGCTGTGCTTCACCCCACCAAAGAAGCATTACTTAATTGTGATGAACTAAGATTTCTTCACTCACTTAGTTTGGAGGTGATTACAAACATAAAAGCAATGGTAATTGAGTATTAAATCCTCAACAAACTATTGCTGCTGATCTGTTGCTATTTGTCATGTTGCTTTGTTCTCGCTTTCTGTAAGGTTGAACCTCATGTTGTAATATCATGCAGGGTGGATTGTCAGCACACTTCTTGCCGGTGCCACTGTTGGTTCATTTACTGGAGGTGCATTGGCTGATAAATTTGGCAGGACAAAGACTTTTCAGTTAGATGCAATCCCTTTGGTTGTTGGAGCCTTTCTTTGGTATGTTTCTTCATGGGTTCATGCTTTTTGTCATGCATAAGCATTCCTGAATTCAAACTGACCTTTGTCAATAATGAAGTGCCACTGCCCAGAGTGTGCAGACTATGATAATTGGTCGTTTACTTGCTGGAATTGGAATTGGCATCTCTTCTGCTATTGTGCCACTTTACATTTCTGAGGTACTTACATATCTTTAACTAAGTATGGCCACTAAAATTTTAATTCAACACCGCTCACTTTCTTCGTGATGGTCAGATCTCTCCTACCGAGATTCGTGGTGCTCTTGGATCAGTGAATCAACTTTTCATATGCATCGGGATTCTTGCCGCACTGGTTGCTGGGTTACCCTTAGCAGGGAACCCTTTATGGTACTTCTATACACAACAGATATTAATAAAATTTTCTCCAAAGTTGTCTTTCATCAGTTTTCTGCTCAATACTGTTGCTTTACGTATTAACATCAAGAGTAAAGAAGAAGTAGGTGGAATAATTGTTGTTTTTGTTTTGTGTGCAATTTCTTCTGAGGTAGTTTCTAGTTGTGAATGAGGATTACTTGCTTTAGTGACAGAGTCTGGAAGAGAGGTCTTGTAATTTGAGAGCTTAGATGCCATCTATCTCTGATTTTGAAATTTCAGTGCGAAGGAATAGTGTGGAATGTTCATTTATTTCCTATCGTGCTATGACAGGTGGAGGACAATGTTTGGGATTGCGCTAATCCCTTCTGTTCTCTTGGCATTGGGAATGGGATTTTCTCCAGAAAGTCCTCGATGGCTCTTTCAGGTAATGAGTTATAAAAGTCCATACTGTCAGCAATTTATGTACCTGCCCTAGCTTCTAATGCAAAAGAGAAAGCATAGTTTTTTGGCAAGTTCATTGATGAGAGCACTGAGGTATGGGTATTCTATTTGTAGCAAGGAAAAATTGTTGAAGCTGAAAAGGCTATAAAGACGCTATGTGGAAAGGACAAGGTAGCTGAGGTTATGCAAGATTTAACTGCTGCTAGTCAGGGCGGTTCTGCTGAACCAGAAGCTGGATGGTTTGACCTGTTCAGCAGCCGCTACTGGAAAGGTAATTCTATCAGGAGTTATGAAGAGCCCAATATATTTGTCTAGAGAAGTTTCTTTGACATATATGATGTGCATAGTATTGGTTATATATATATATTTGCTTCAGTTCCAATTAAACCAGCTGCTGCTGGTGTAACAATATGGAATGATGTAGTTGGAAATCAATATGTGTTGCATCACATCTGTGTAACAGGCCCTTGTTGTCATATATGAGTAAACCAAAATAATAGTGGTCTTTTAGCCATGTTCATACTGATTGAGCCTCATGATTGGAGTTGAATGAGAAATTACGATTTGGTTCATGCGCCACTTCAACTAGTTCATTCATCTGTTATCCCACTACGGAGCAATTTTATAGCGCCTTTTTGTGACATTGTTGCTGAAGCATGGTGGTCTACTTTTGTTTGAGTTATGCTGTCAACGTGATAAATTCTGTAGTGTCTGAACAATATAAGACGTTTTCTGCCATTTGCATCATTTGCGTTTTAGTTTGTGTTATTTCCTTAGAGTAGTAGCATGCTTCTTAGCTGCCTAGGGATGTAATGTCCAACATATGGCATTCATAACATGAATCATCGGTTATGCCTGCCAAAATTCCATTCCCTCATTGTTCAATCCTTTAATTTATTCTACATTCTAGTAATTTTCGTACATATCTTGCTTGGTTTTATCTTCATCAGTTATTTTCTAAAATAATCTTGATATCCAATCCTTCATGGATAATTGATAAAGCTGATTTTGAGCAGCAAATGGTAAAGATAGTTGGTAGCAGATAAGCATTCTTTTGAGATTGGCATTGTTTTTGTTGTATTCCTGCTTATTCTCAGAAAATGATCACATTATCAGCCTCATCATGCTTTGGCTCTCATTTTCTTTATGCAGTCGTGAGCGTTGGTGCAGCACTCTTTCTATTTCAACAGTTGGCTGGTATTAATGCTGTTGTATATTATTCTACATCTGTTTTCCGGAGTGCTGGCGTTGCATCTGATGTTGCAGCAAGTGCTTTAGTTGGGGCAGCAAATGTTTTAGGTTGGTTTTTTCTTCTCATCTTCACGAGTCTCAGCAAACATACTATATTCTAGATAAGTTTCTAAGGGTGCATATTTTGGTATGCAGGGACAACTGTTGCCTCCTCTTTGATGGACAAGCAAGGGAGAAAAAGTCTTCTGATGATAAGCTTCACTGGAATGGTACAGTTCCTTTACTTAAGAATCAGAAACTGATTAATTACCTTCTCCTATAGTTTGAGTATTGCCTCTAGTGGAGCATGTTGCCTAATAATATGTGTAGGGTAAATCGTCTTTTCCAGCTACACGGTACTGTTTCTTTCCCTGATTTTAAATCCTTGATAAACTACATGCCATATTATAATCTCTTGTTTTTTCTTTTTTCATCCCGAAATTAACTTATTGTATGAGAGTCTAGTGTTTATTGATCAACTTAAAAACGATTGGTGGTAATGATTTTGGAACCAGAGAGATTATCCTTTGATTCTTATAACTGAAGATCAGTCGATTTCACACTCCTGGTCACTTGTGCGAAGTTTTGTTATGACCTTATCGACTCTGTTATAGCATCTCCACCTTATAATGATCCATAATGTGAACATGAGCTAGAGAGCCAGAGTTTGTTCAGATTTTGGTTCATTTAAATTTTTTATTACAATTTGTAATAAGATCTTTCTTCTCGCAATAACTAGTGGTGCTTCTCTGCTTGCCTCCTGATCCCATGTAACACCTTTGTTGTAGATGGCTACGGCTTTTTCTTTGATTGTCAAGCGTTAATTTATCTTGCTTGGTAATTTCATCACACGGATCTTCAGTGCTAAACCCGGGTTGATATTGGGTGGCATCCATAGCCTCCATTGGTATTGGACAGATGCCTAATGGACTTGGATCCTTGGGACTTGATAGAGTGGATGTTTCCTGTTGGTGATTTTAATGTCTTATTGTTGCGACTCAGCGTGTTCTTTGTCCACACCCACACAAACAACCCTTCCCCCCACCCCATTGTTATCGTTCCGGATATAATCTCCTCTTTTGGGTCTTTTTTCCATCTTTCCCTATTGGTTTTTATTTATTTATTTATTTTTGGTTGAATCTTTTCCTATTGGTTGGATGCTTATATTTTTCCCCCCTTTTCTGAAGGCTACTTCCATGTTGCTTCTTTCCTTGTCCTTCACCTGGAAAGTCTTGGCACCTTATGCTGGCCCTCTTGCAGTAGTTGGAACTGTGCTGTGAGTTTTCTTATTTGATTAGCAAAGTTTGTGGGCTTCATTTTCTTGTATGAGTTGTTACATCATCAATTTTACTTTGATTCTGTTTCTTTAGGTATGTCTTGTCATTCTCTCTTGGTGCTGGACCTGTTCCTGCACTGCTTCTACCAGAGATATTTGCCTCTAGAATCAGAGCAAAAGCCGTCTCTTTATCACTTGGCATGCATTGGGTGAGTTTGACAAACTTGATCACATCTTCACGGTCACTATCGCTGTTTTCTGGATTATCTTTCATTTAAATAACTTACTCTTGTAATGATGTACAACTATAGACAACAAAATGAATTGACATTCTACTGAAAATAAGTTTTATGCTCTCACCTGCACAATCCTCGTGAGACTAAGGGAATTTCTTATCTGCCAGATCTCCAACTTTGTGATTGGGTTGTTTTTCTTGAGTTTCGTGAACAAATATGGAATCAGCTCAGTGTACCTGGGATTTGCGGCCATCTGTCTCCTTGCTGTCTTGTATATAGCTGGTAATGTTGTGGAAACGAAGGGAAGATCCCTGGAGGAAATTGAACGTGCTCTTAACCCGTCAACTTGATCAATGCGGACAATTTCTTCTGTAACTACACATCCAAGGAGATCGTACCAGTATGGTTACTCTCTTCTTTTCCTGCAGATAGCATTTCCATTTTCATTTAGGACTCGACCCAGGGACATACTGGATTTTCCTTTTCCCTTAAGATGTTCTTCTATGTTGTATCTCAAATCAGTCGTCAAGAGGCTCTGTTTTGCTCTTTTTTTAGGATTGAGTACTGACTTCTAATTCCAGGACACATTGTGGTGGGTTGAGAAGGAATAATCTGGGTAGCAGATGACAACTCTGTTCATCGTTGTATCTCTTGAGTGGAACTTCATGTATTTAGTTGAACTGTTGGATTGGCTGGTTTTCAAACGACGTCAAAATAAGATGGAATCTTTCCTCAGGTGCTGTGATGGAAATAGGAGAACCGATGAAATGAATCGCAGTGTAAAACGAGATTTGTGCTTGCCTGGACCGAAAATTTAGGGAAGAATAAAAGGGTAAAATGCTCTGAGCCTGGATGGTAATGTAAATGAGTTTGGCATGATGAAGGGCTACTGGAGTGGAGATGAACTTGGAATATTTTGACATGGTCACTAGCTTTCTTTCCCTACGAATGAGCGAGAATGACAGGGTTCTGATTCCAACAAGGAGCACGGTCTATTCGCGAACCTCTTCTTCGATTGCCTTACTGCACCCTGATGCATTTATTTTTGTGGTACAAGTGCCTCTGTCATCCCTATCCGGGAGCATGCTTCAATGCTGAACTAGTCTCGGAACGTTCCAAGAGCCGGACTTGTAAAATCTCAAGGTCATACGGAATGCTTAAAGTGCATTGGATATTTGATAATGGGTAGGCAAGTAGCTTTGGGTGTCTAAAGTCCATTTGGGCAAATATTCAGTGTTTGGGAAAATTTTTGAAACCTACTCTGAAGGAATGCTAGCATTTCAAGGCTGAAAGCTCAAGGCAGGTCCTAGGTTGCTTTGAGCTTTTGGCATTGTCAGCCGGCGAGGTTGCGATGGGTTGGCGATGGGTTGGACAGAGGCCAGCATGGTCATAGCTACCTTGGCGACGGTCGTCGGCTAGTCGCGTGACCTAGATCCGGATTGCGGAGGTTGTGAAGAGGTTGGTCGCCGCGACCTCCGGCAACCTACGACCTTGCCCCGACCTAGATTTGGGTCGTGGCGACCTCTGGTGACCTAGATTTGGGTCGCTGTGATCGCCATGAAGGGTCACCTAAGGTCGGGCGACCAGGCAGCCCTTATTGGTGGTGTCCGGTGGCAGCCTGAGGTCTTGCAACTTGAGACGTCGGGCACGACAATGCTGGTAGCTGCTTACCTGGCCAACTATTTTTTTCCTTTCTTTTTATTACAAAAGTCACTTGTAAATGTAAATTGTCCAAACATTATTTTGCTAAAAAATATTTCACAATACATTTTTAGATTATAATTAACCAAACATAATTTGCATTTTGAAAAATTCCTTTAACTTAAAGTCATTTGCATTTTCCCAATGGCTTTTCCTAAAAATCTAACCAAACGCACCATAAATAGAGGAAGGTTTTCCCTTTTATGACATTAAGAACGCGTTTGGCAATTTACCAAATAGTGTTTGATTATATTCTTTTGTTTTTGAGAATAGATTTGTAATAGAAATTCGTTTGGTAAATTCTTTGTTCATGGGAATAGATTTATAATAGAATAAATGAGTTAAAAAAGTTATTTTTTTTCTCGGGAACAATTTCGGAATCAAACCAATCTTTTTTTTTTTCTCTTCTTCTTCTTTTCTTCTAGTTTTTTTTTTTTCCCTTCCGTCTTCTTCTTCATCTGCCACCGCTGCCGCGGTCCACCACCATTGGTTGTTGACGACTGGCTAGGCAAAATTCGGTAAGCTTGTCGGAGGCTTGCCTCGCCACCATAGAGGCTCAACAGGTCTTGCCTTGGCCTCCCTTGGCCATCGGCAAGCCTCGCCTGGTTGGGCGAGACTCAACTGATGAGGCTCGCCTCATTAGCTTTTGTTTGGCTGGTCATCGGTTGTTGGTCATCCTAAGACCAACGATCGATTGAAGAAGAAGAAAATAAAAATAAAAAAGGAAAAAAGGAAAGAAGAAAAAAAAGGAAAAAAGTAAGAAAATTATTGAAAAATTAAAAAAATGATTTGAATTAAAAATTTTAAGAAAGATGTCAAACGCAATTTTATTTCAAATTTTGGACGGTTATTAAATACTTTAAAATATTAAAAAATTTCTTTCAGAAAACGAATAAAAAAATTATTTATGATTAAAAATTATTTTCGAAAATAAAATTATTATCAAGTACACCAGAGCGATGGGAATTGGCATCCTCCCGTGGAGCTTCCCACTCGAAATATCTCGCGCTCGCACTCGCAGAGGCCAAACCGAAAGGCGTCCCGCGACCGCGCTCGCAGCTCGCGAGAGCTCATCACCGAGAAAGAACCTCAGCAGCTCCGTAGCCATGGCGGCCACCCTTTTCCTCTCTCCTCCCGCATTCACGAGCAAGCCGCGCTTTCTCGCTTCTTCCTCCCCAAGCGCCACGAGTTCTCCTTCTTCTTCTTCCAGAGTAGTAAAGGGGGAGCATCACCCCGCGAGAAGCCCGGACTCCTCCGTCTCCATCGATCCCGGCTCGCGGCCGAGCGATCCGGTCAAGATGCCCACGGCCCCGTGGATGAGAGGCCCTCTCCTCGTCCCGCCCCGCGAGGTCTTGGACCTCTCCAGGCCTCGGAGCGGCAACAGAGGCTCCGGCGATCGGAACCCCGAGAAGTCGGATCGAGCTCTCCTCGACCGGGCCAGCGGCGTCAGAGGAAACAAGGCGGTGCGGAAGATTGTGCAGAGCATCGAGAAGCTCCGGGGGAGGAGCGAGGCGGGCGGAGGTGGGAACGAATCGGGGGAGGTCGAGTTCGGGCTCTGTCTGGAGCCGTTGAAGGCGGAGGAGAGGGCGGAGGGAGGAGCCCGGTCGGGTTTTGGCGGGAAAATGCCGTGGGTGAGGGAAGGCGAGAAGGTGGCGTTCGGGAGGGCGAAGGCGGAGAAGGCGGAGAAGGCGGCGGACGTGGCGGAACTGAGCCTCGAGAAGGAGTTGCTGGGGAGGCTGAGGAAGGAGGCCGCGAAGCTGCGGAAGTGGGTGAAGGTGAAGAAGATTGGAGTGTCTCAGGCGGTTGTGGATGAGATTAAGTGGACTTGGAGGAGGAACGAGCTCGCCATGGTGAAATTCGACGTCCCTCTGTGCCGCAACATGGACAGAGCTCAAGAAATCCTCGAGGTTCTTTCACTTTCCTGTCCCTCTTGATGAGATTCCATCGTCTTGATATCTTGCTGTGGTCCTCCGGTTATGCGGAATCAGAAGCTTTGGAACGTGACTTGTAAAATTTAAAGCTATTGTTGGTTACAATGGGGGATTGGAATATCTGAGCTTGTCCTTAATATTCCTGACTGCTTGCTTGTGCATGAGGTTGGGCAACATGATGAGTCAAGAGTATATTCGTTGCTCTTGAATCTTGATGGCTTCCTTTCCTCCTTGTGATTAGACAGTGGCTCATTGACATCAACTAACAAGGTGGTTATGGAATAAAAGATTCATGTTTTTATGAATTTAAAATTGGTGTTGCTTTAGAAATCATACAGTCTGGGGCATTGTCTGGATTGTGTGTGCGTTTGGTTTTGTTCTCTTTGAACAGAGAAAGAAAGGAAAAAAAGGACCAAAGTACTCACTCCTGCTCTTCTCGTATGTCAATCATCTCCTTACCAACATGTCTCACTTCTTTGGCTGGAATGTTGCTGGAGTAACACATGCTGAACTTTTGGTGGAGTGATTCATGAGCCATAACTAGGATGACACTGTTCAAATGAAATAATTTTCACTGTTGAATTTCCTTATGCCTCTGTTTAATTTATGCTGGTATACAGTTTAGACTGTTACGATAGAAACCAAAAAATATTTAAAAAGTTGGAACCCCCTTTCTCATTGTTGCCATTACCTTATCTAGGTTATGTTTTCCAGTTATGTATTATGAAGGGAAGCTTCCCATGGTTGATTCCTTGATTGTTTCTTGTGAATAGATGAAGACTGGCGGCTTGGTTATTTGGAGGAAAAAGGACACTCTTGTCTTATACAGGGGAATCCACTATCCCTATAAAGTCTTTCAGGAGAAGGACCACATCCCAGCTAATGGTCAAGAAAGACTTTCCTTCGTCTGCATGCAGTCTAACCCTAAACATGTCATGTCTATAACACCGTTGAAAGATAATCAACGTATTCTGGATGAGAAGATGAAAGGAGAGGATGGACAAAGGCAGTCTACTGCCATCTCAATAGACTATAAAGCATGTTCTGAGTCAATCAATGGTTCACTGTATGAGAGGGAAACTGATAGATTGTTGGATGGCTTGGGTCCTCGCTTTGTTGACTGGTGGATGCACAAGCCATTGCCTGTAGATGCTGATTTGCTTCCAGAAGTGGTACCTGGCTTTAGTCCCCCGCTAAGACTCTGTCCCCCAAATGAATGGCCAAAGCTCACTGATGATGAGTTAACATATTTAAGGAAGCTTGCTCACCCATTGCCAACTCATTTTGTCCTTGGTATGAAAATCTTCCTAGTAACTCTTCGTTTGTTCTTCCAGAAATAAATTTCAACAAGGGACATCTTATATTGTTGTAAAGAGGATCAACTCTTAGTTGGTCTTGTTTAGTTGGTGAAAGGCAGAAGATCTAATTGAATATTCTTTCCTTTTGACTCACTAACTTCAAAATTTATATGATCACCTGAAATGTTGGTAAGCCAGCTAAGTTCCTTCAAGAGCTTCTTCAGTTATTTTAAGCTGCATCAACACTTTATGGTAAATGAACATTCAATTGATGCATTATGATAGTCTTCCAGTAACATGCAATTTGCTAGCAGCATTGTGCACCAGCATGAGGTGGCTGTGTTTAAGGTTTTTTGGTTGTTGTCGCTTCTTCATATTGAAGGGAGAAACAGGAAATTGCAAGGGTTAGCTGCTGCAATTATGAAATTATGGGAGAAGAGTCTTATAGCCAAGATTGCGGTGAAGTGGGGTGTACCTAACACTAACAATGAGCAAATGGCAGATGAGCTCAAGGTGAGTCATAAATAACTGTGCATTCTGCTAAAATAAATGATAGACATCTCCAGTCACACCTTGGAGAACATTGCAGTGTCTCACTGGAGGAATTCTGCTGCTACGAAACAAGTTCTACATTATACTTCATAGAGGCAAGGACTTTCTTCCTCAAACACTTACAAGTTCAATAGTGAAGAGGGAATTGGAGCTGAGAGAATGTCAAGTTATTGAGGAAGATGCAAGAATAAAGGCGTCTGAAAGATTAGCTGCAGCAAATGAGCCATTGGCAAAGGCTTGCTCCATGGGAACACTATCAGAATTCCTAAAAATCCAGACAGATTTTCAGGAGCAGATAAGAGGAGTGGGGAGGTCAATATCAGAGTAGTGGCGGAAATAGAAAGACTAAAGAAGGAGCTACGACAGGAGCAGCACAAGCTTTTCATTGTAAGGTCCACAGCTATTGCCTTAATTCTCTTTGGCATGCTGTTTGTGATAACATGAATAGTGTCTGTGCAGCTTAAAAGTAAGATGAGCAAGTCAGCAAAACAGCTGTCAAAGTTGAATTCTGGATGGAGACCTGCCAAGGAGGACACAGACAAAGAGATGATCACAGAAGAGGAAAAAGAGTGTTTGAGGAAGATAGGACTGAAAATGGACGGTAGTTTAGTGCTGGGTGAGAAAAACAATTACTTGTGTTATCATCCAAGTTTCCCTTCTTCTTTTGCTCTGGGAATGCCGTATTTGACCTCATATATGGAAAAAATGAAAAATGACTCAAGTTTGACTTTTATCACATGCTAGTACTTCTGCAAGTCTCATGGTTGGACTAATCTGTTTATTTGTCAAACAATCACGCCACCACAGCTAGGCTTCTAATTCATTCATTTGCTCGTTAGAACTGAAAATAGAGGCAGAATCTTTGTAAACGATCTGCTGATTAGAAGATCATTAGTTTCTTGCAGTACTACTCTTTTCAGTCCTCTTAGTCGTTTCATTCATACCGTCTTCAGGAAGGCGTGGTATCTTTGATGGTGTTATTGAAGCAATGCATCAGCACTGGAAGCATAGAGAAGTGGTCAAGGTCATTTCTATGCAGAGGGCATATCCACAGGTCATGTGTACTGCAAAACTGCTCGAAGCAGAAACTGGTGGGATTTTAGTTTCAGTTGACAAGCTGAAGCATGGCCATGGTATAATCATATACCGTGGCAAAAACTACAAGCGTCCTGTAAAGTTGTCAACAGAGCATCTACTAACAAAAAGAAAAGCACTTCTGCGATCTCTTGAAATGCAGCGATTTGGCGTAAGTGAAGATCCACCTTTCTGAACCAACCATTTCATTTCTGGATTTATGTCATCATTTTCTTGGTGGCACGTATTTAGCTGCATCTATTGAGGTTGAAGCTTCTTTTTTTCTCAGTCACTGAAGTTTTTTGCAAATCGAAAGCAACGGAAGATCTCTGACTTGCAACTGAAACTGGTAAATGTTGAAGTGTTTGTAATGATATAGTTTACTCAATTCTTGTGCTAGCATCATATTAAGGTTTAATAAAGTAACATTTTGACTTTCTTCTGTGTAGATGGGATTTATCTGGTTTTACTTCTTGTAAGTGTAATTAATGGGATGCTTTCTGGACAAATTTGTAGGCAGAACTAAAAGATCAGCTGGGACAATAAAGACAGAATATGATGAAGTTTGTAAATCATCATAAAGGGCATTTCTGTGGTTTTCAGTACACGAAATGCACAAGGATTCCTTTGTGGCATGAAATGAATTATGAAGGTTCTCATCCATCATTTGGGATTCCTTGTACAATCTGGTTGCTTGACTTCTTTTGAGTGGAAGTGGAACTGAGGGCAGCAGATTGCACAAACTCCATGGTGCCTGATTTTGTTACTTGGGACCTCCTATGGCAGAGCTCATTATATCCGGGTGAGCATGCAACGACAATGGTATGGCTCTAACATTTGCACTGGACTTCCCATCTTTTTATGGGACATGCCATCTAAAGCGCACTTTCAGAATAATCAAAATCTGGGGGAAATTTTCTCTTTAGCCTCCTAATTCATGGCAAATTTGGCACTTAAGACACTAAACTAGAGGGACATTGCCATATTCTGGTAGATTCACCATAAAGTGCCGGCAGCCCCTCTGCAAGCAATTCACTTTATGCAACTTTTCACTCTGAACTATTAACTTTATATAGCCTTTGCCCCTTGAACCCATTAAGAATTTATGGAACATCTGAGAGAAATTTCAGTGTCATGAATCAAATACTTCACTTAAGGAAAGTGCCATCTTTTCAATTTCTTGGTTGAAAGATGAGAGATGTTGCGTGGCACAAAATATACCTCAGTACATTGTTTAAGTCCATGAATTATTCATAGATGGAACTAAGAAAAAATCTAGTGCTAATGTGGGTTCTCTAAAATTATCGTTATCTAGATTCCATTTGCTTTGATAGGTCTAATGACATTTTATAATTGAATATTTTTGTTCCATTTTGAAGTGTGGATGGGGAAGCAAGTGTAAGTGACTGAATAAAACTAAGAATCCTATATACAACTATGTCTCATTTTCCAATTTCCTGTACTTTGCTTTGCTCCATGTTAAATTGCATTTAGATCTATCTGCGGCTCTGGATTTCAGGAATATGAAGGGCATGCTTTTCGGATTAATCACCGGGGTTGGATTGTTAGGTCTACAAGTACAGTGGAGCCTCTGAGCCTAGTGCTTCACTTGCCAGTTAATAATAAGTCATTCACTCCCGCTAACATAAGGGCAGTTGGAAGGTTGTGATCAAATGGCATTGAGCCCTTCAGGTTTATCTTTAATTTATCCTTTTAACCATTCACAATACAGATATATATTGGAGCCTCATCTCCCACAATCACTAGAATCCCTCTTTTCTCTGTTTCTTTTCCTTCTTGGTAATTGTGGCATTGCTAAGTGAACTTGCTCTCATTGACAAGACATCCTAATGTCAATCAAGCTGTATAAACAGAGTTATTCAAATGGAATTAATAGCTTTCTCCAGCTCCAACCGTTGAAATGGGCATTAAGATAGTTGATACTATGGGTCTATGAGGCTATACCCACTGCATGCTATGGTGTGGTGTTTTCTCCGTGTGAGGTAATGGCTTCTTTCATATTCATTTGTGGAGAAACTAGCGACAAGTAATAGCACTTCCTTTGTGTATCAGAATCAGGTCGATCTGTTTCACGTACCATCTCTCTGTCAGATGTCATTGAATTATCCCAAGGCATCCAGCCGGGTGAACGATAGCAGCTCCTGTTTACTAATGGATCTGCCGTCGAATTGGGCGAAGAGAACCTAGAGAAAAATCTGTAGTCATTAGAAAATGAAACAGCTAATTTGCTTCCACTAATAACTTTTGTTGCTGAAGACACTTTTGGCCAGTTTATAAGTAAACTTTCAGGAAATACGTGTAAACTTGGTAGTTTTGCATGCACATTGTTTCTGAATACAGTGCGTATAACTCTAGCTTTCCCTCTGTGCTGTGGCCTTTAACTCCTGTATGCGTTGCTACTTCAAGCATTAATGATAATGATGATATTAAAAATGATTTGGTGCTTATGGTTAAAGATGACAGGGCTGAGATAGGTGGTACTTGCAAGAGTTCAGGGTTTCCTTCCAAGATGATATTTCTAGTTTCTTCCATAGAAAAAGTAAAAAGCTTCCTTCCAACATTTCAGTAACCTTGGAAATTGACGATGCTCGGACAAATCGGTTCAGATGCACCACAAAAACTACGTGGTCTTGCCAAATTTGTAACATTAGTGATGTCATCATAGTGAATTCTGACAATAACATTTGTTACACTTTGTTATCTTTGATATGGCGAGTGCCGAGTACCTCTGAATTATGTGGTCCAAGACCATTACGCTTTCTTGGTCCATTTCACCTCTCGTCTTGAGAGGAATTATCTAGAGAGGTGTCAATGGGCAGACAAGACCTGGAGTTGTTTCTGTTACGGTCGAGGCCACTTTGAACAGCTCGGTTAACGTAAAAATAAAAATTACGACAATTGCTCAGATTGTATCTGTCTACCAATTAAGATTCAAAGAAGCAATGTGATTGAAGTGACATATGCATGAGAATAAATGGGGTTGAAGCCATAGCTCTGGAGCTTTGGCCCTACGAAACAAAGGGATTTCTAATCTTCCTGGCGGAAATGACAGTTGACGGTCGTATTCCCAGTACGATGGGGTGCAAGCTGCTATTGGTTTCGTATCGATGCATAGTTCTCTCCTCTTTGTGGCTCTTGCCCTTGGTGGCTCTAGCTATTGGTGAACGTCCCTGACGGGGAGATTATTTCAAAATTTCTTGGCGATGCTATTGGAGAAGACGAGGCTGGCTTCGGTGGCATAGGCAAGAGTTCGAGGCTGCCTTCAAGCATCTCTATCGCCTTTGAAATTGAGGGACGATCGGATGGATTTGCATGAATGCACCATATGCTGATGATGATGATCTTTCTCGCTATATCTTCCTCCTCTTCTGTGGTGATACATCCAATTGTAGACCTTTGTCTGGGTCAAGTGCCTATATACCATGTCGGCGAAGTACATTTTGCTACTGTCCGACTTGTGTGGTCATTGGAGTTACTTCTTCCACCTGTCATCCCCAGAACCAACAGCCGTAGCTGTGCACATCTGACATGTGGGAGAAAAATGTACACCATAGTAATTTTTTTTATTTTTTTGTTTTTTGAATATGTCTGCAATGGCCAGCACTCTGCACTTTCTCACGTAGATGATCTGCAAATCGCTTTTAATTTCAAGCTAAAGATGCGAACACTAGCTATGTAAGGGAATTCGGTTGCTATTTTGCTATACATGTTGCCATGTTGGTATTCTGTTTTCTACCTAAAATCACAGTTTCTCCACCTCCTGGTCCTCGCTGTTGATGAACACTGATGACGACGATGTGATTGTTTCAAAATGTTTCGGTGATACCGGTGGAGAAGTCAAATAGGGTTTCGGCGGTATGGGCAAGAGGTCAAGGCTACCTTCCAACATCTCTATCGCCTTAGAAATCGAAGGTCGATTTGATGGATTAGTTTGAATGCACCATATACTTACGGTGATCATCTTTCTTGCTATCTCCTCCTCCTCGGGTGTGTTGATCCCCCTCAATTGCAGACCTTTGCTTGGCTCGAGGTGCCTATATACCAATTCGGGGAAGTACATATGGCTACCGTTTGATAGTCGTGCATCAAAATTATCTCTCCCACCTATCATTTCAAGAACCAACATTCCGTAGCTGTAGACATCAGACTTGTGAGAGACTCCTCCGAAATTCCTAGAGATGATTTCAGGAGCAATGTACCCGAATGTTCCTCTTGTGCCTAACATTGATACAACACTCTCCCCCCCTTTGCACAGCTTGGCAAGGCCAAAATCTGAAATTTTCGGAATTAAATTCTGATCAAGTAGAATGTTTTGAGGTTTTATATCAAGATGCAAAATCCTTGTTCTGCAGCCACAATGAAGGTACTCAAGCCCTCGAGCTACGCCTAGTGCAACTTGATATAAGATTTTCCATTCTAGAGGACTAGTTCTACTTGCAGCACCTTGACGAGGTAGATACTTGTCCAGAGACCCATTGGGCATGTACTCATATATCAAAGCTCTTCTATTCTTTTCATAGCAGAAACCCAAAAGAGCGACAACATTTACATGGGCTGTTCTGCTAATACTTGTGACCTCATTGATGAATTCTTGTCCATTGCCTTTGGACTCCTTGAGGAATTTCACCGCAACGGGGCGACCATCTTTAAGCTCTCCTTTATACACCTCACCGTACCCTCCTCGACCAAGATTCTCCGCAAGGGAGTTTGTCATTTTTTTGACATCTGTATACTTATATCTTCGTGGAACAAGAGACCCATGATTCCTCATGAACTCGTCAACATCATTGTGATTTTCAGTCCTCTCCTTTTTGAAAAGCTTTGTCTTCCTAATGAAGCAAATCAGTACGATGATAGTCACGGAGACGCTTAGCACGGCTGGAAGAGCTGCATTTGAATTTAATGGAAACATTCAATACTCTACGAAGGCTAGCTAGAGCTCTCAATGGAAATTAGTCAAGATGAGGTTACCTATCATTAAAATTTTGTGCCTCCCCTTGGAATTTGATCCTGCAATGCAGTAGAAGGATATTTGAATTTCTTTGCTAGTTAGGGCCTATTTGATAACTGGCCAAATAGTGCTAATTTCTATTCTTTTATTCCCGAAAATAGATTTGGAACAGAATTGCGTTTGATAAATTTTTTTGTTCTTGGGAATAAATTTCTATTTTTTTTTGTTCTTAGAAGTAGATTTGAAACAAAATTAAGAGTAAAAAAAAAAGTTGATTATTGTTTCCGAAAACAATTCTAGGATCAAGAATCTATTTTCTCTTTCTCTTTTTCTCTTTTCTTGTTCTTCTTCCCTTTTCTTCTTCTTCATCTGCTGCCACCACCGTGGTTGTCGTCCGCTGCCCACCACCGTCAGTTGCCGGCAATCGGTTCGGCGAGCTTGCTAGAGGCAAGCCTAGCCACCGGCAAGGCGGACCTCACCCAGATTTGGTGAGGTCGAGCTTGCCCAGCCGCTAGTGGGGCTCGACCTCGCCTAGCCATGGCGAGGCTCGATCGACGAGGGCCGACCTTGTCGAGGGCCAGTGACACTTCGGTGAGGTCGTCGGCCCTCGTCTGGCTGGTCACCGGCCGGTCTGCTGGTGATTGACCACTTGAAGAAGAAGAATAGGAGAAAGAAAGTGAAAAAAAAAAGAAAAGAAAAAAAAAAAAAAAAAAAAAAGTAATAAAATTATTTAAAAATTAAAAAAATAATTTGGAGTAGAAATTTTGAGTACGATACTAAATGCAAGTATATTCCGGGAATTGAAATTTTGGACAGTTACCAAACTTCTTAAAATACTTAGAAATTGTTCCCGGGATCAGAATAAAAAATAATAATTTTTGATCAGAGATTGTTTCCGAGAATAAAAGCGTTACCATATGCGCCCTTATTGTACCGATTCCATTCGTAAAAAAAAAAAAAAAAAAAAAAAAAACACGTCGGGATTTTCTAAGCTAAATAATTAGCAGAGCCTCTCAGGGCTATGCACTGTCGTAGGCCTTTATTGAGGCATGAACCTGACAGTTGTGTCTAACATAAAATAATCTTAGCCAAAGAGAAACTAGCATGTAAAATGCTTCGAGTAAATACGCTCAACAGATATTTGGCAGATTTTATTCAGGACATACCTGGGCAACTCGATGAGTAGGACTGGTCGCGGCAATAACAGGTGAATTCGCCAGAGTTCTGAACCTGTCCACACTGCCCCCCAGACTTGAGACATTTTTGACACAAACCGTCATCATCTAGCCACTGCATCCCAAACCCTTGATCGATTGCTGCTTTCAGTGCGTCCAGGGTCGCGTTAGCCTTGAGGTCCTGAATTGCCGACTGGTTTACTGGAATGATTACACTGGTATTGCAAGTGCCAAGGTAATCCTCTATGGATGCGAGGTTTGCATTGGTGAGATCACCGGCTTTCCTCGCCAAGACATAACCAACAGTACTACTGCTCTGATTAGTCGTGCAAGTGAAACGACTAGATTCCATCATTGATCTTCCATTTGTAGAAGAATTCGATGGGCACCCGTAATAGATGGTCAGGTTGTCAGTGACCGTATCCGAAGTGTAAGTGAAAGGAGCCACTTGGGAGGTATTATGCAGGGACCCGGGACAGAGGTTATACCAGTAGGCTGACCTAGCGACGGTAAGAGCCCGCAACGCGTTATTGATGTGAAGGACTCGGAAGTTCTGGTTCTTGATCGTGATGATTGGTGCGCTTTCGTCACAAGTTATTTGAAACTCGGGCGACAGGCCACAGTAACGCGCCCGGTTGAGACCCCAGAACGGGTAGCTTATGCCTTGCAGGTCGCCGCATTGAATTGTGGAGCTGCAGTTTAAGTACCGCGGATCATCAGCACAGAAAGCCATTGGAGCTTGGATGAGGTTCAGGAATGTATTCAAGAAACAGAGGCCCAATACAGGGAAGATACGGAGAGGCTGATGCATTTCTTTTTTTTCCTGCAAATCTAGTGCGCATGCAGAGAGAGAGAGAGAGAGAGAGAGAGGAGGATCAGGACTCAGGTCCAGATGCAAGAGAATGTTAAAAATCCTGTGGACCGTGTCTTCAATAGTAGAACTTGATAAGAAATGTTCGATTAATGTAACCAAATCGTCATATAACCAATTTGAGAGTTGACCCTGATGGACAAGAACTCCCCCAGATAGATATTATTGCAATATTCAGTTGCAGGCCAATGTCCACAGAAAATGACAAAGCTGGAAAGTGGGAAAGAGAGAATGTCTACTCTTGGCTTGGGTAAGAGAGAGAGAATTCATATATCTGGTTAAATTTGTCATCAATCTGAGTCCTTTCTTTTCCATAATGCCTTAATTGCTGGATCAAAGAGAATTCCCTGACGTCCATTGCCTATCGTCTGCTCAAAGAGCGAGTTGACCATGATACGAGTCGGCCGTTTCTTTGTAGAATTATGGAAGAAATTCACTTTCGGCACGAGTCATACTCAATTCAATACTCATCAGTGTTGGCTGGGTCGGCCTCTCGTGGGGCCCAGCTGACATTAGATAAAAGAAAAAAAAATCATAAAGTCAAAAGCAAAAAAAAGGAAGAAATGAGCGAGTGCTGCTTCGAGCGTGAGTATGCACGTGAGAGTGAGGAGAGGGAGGGAGAGAGGGAGAGAGAGAGAGAGAGAGCCAAAAAAAAAAACAGAGTGTCTTCACCGAGAGAGAGAGAGCACGCCGAGAAAAAGAAGACGCTTGAGATTTTGTGGCCTCGATTTGAAGGCCAAACATTGATGAAATTAGCTGAAATTTGAATACGTTGTTTGTGAGATAAAGGCCTTATGAGTTGATCAGTTTCGTTCCTTGAGAACCTCCTCTCTTTTGAATTTTTCAATTGTGGTTAGAGTTTCCTTATTTCATTTATATTAATCCAGCTTTGTGGTAAGAAAATGTGATTATATTTTTGATATTAAGCTTCTAGTGTGCCTCTGGTGTATGACTAGAATAACACTTTGTATATCCTATTATTTTTAATGATTAGTGGAAGTTTTTGAACGGTTCATAATTTTTCCGGCGTTAGGTTTCCATACTAAACCTTTGGGTTGTCATTGGCTTTGTATTCTCATCATTTCAGTATTATATATTGCTAGAGATTAAGTCGATTTTGGTCGGTTTAGTTTTGAAGGAGAAATTGATCCTAAATTAGGCCTAATTCTCGGTAAATTATTGCCCTGTTCTTCCCAACAATCAGTCCTCCGACCTATGACTCCGAACCCGCATTGGAAACATTCTCAAAAGTAGACCAGCCAATTTTGTCGCTCGAAGCTTCAGTGGGGTTGGTTTGAGAGGAACAGATCTAAAGAAACGAACAACCTGTCAGAGGAAGCAACAAAAACGACAAGATTGGTCCTCCCAGCTTGGTAAGACGATATAAAATTAATGGCTTAACATAGTCAGAAAGCCGATATAATTTTTTTTTTCCTAATCAAAAGGGGACCCTATGACCAAGGCATTATTTCAGTTCATTTATGGTGTGAAAAGAATGTTGAGTGTATTTAATGGACAATTCATCAACCATGCCCAAAGCCAAACCCCTATTATCAGGAAAACGGGCTTAGCAGGTCGAATGATGTCCGAATTAGTTTTCGCGTACCTCAGCATTGCTCTTCTACGTCAGACATTTACATGTCGAAGGCCAATTGAGCGTGACACATCGGTGATGGTATGATGAGCAGACTTTTTGTCTCTTAAAGTAACAAAGCATATCCATTGTCAACTTAATCATGCCCATAGGAAAGAGAAAGGAAAGAATCTTTTTAATGTAATCCATCATGAACTAGAAGCCCGTCAGACTAAAGAAATCCATGCCATTTCAATCCTATATTTTAGGACGAGTTGGAATAGATTGAAATTCATTCACTTTAATATGAACAAATTTAACATAGTGCTATTTCCAATTTAATATGACCAAACTTCGATTCTAGATTGGAATTTCTTCAAGATGAACATCCTAAGCTTTGAATATTACAATTCATGGAGTTAGAAACCAAACAGATTGACCAATTGATATCCTTCACCTCCTTCGTATGAACCTTGGTCAAAATTTGTTGCAAAAAGCTATGTAAAATGTTTTTGATACTAGCTAAGCTTCACCCAATGCAATCTTTATTCCATGTGCTTTATCCCAAATTCTAGCTTCCTCTTTTTTGTAGTCACTATCAGTGAACTTCAACAATGAGGTGTGCTCAGAATATGAAGGTGGTATCGCTGGCGAAGATAGAAAAGAGCTCACCGACCATCCCTCTTGCACGTTAACATCGTTAAGTTGCATGTGGAGTTGTGCAAAAAAGTCCCACATCGGAGAATCGGTGTAGTGTGGAATAGTTAATAATCATAGTTTGCTCATAATTTATTAACTTAAGTTTTTAAGTGAAAGTTGGTCCAAATGAGTATGTTGATGGGCTTAGATTTGGGCTCTTCCCTAATGATCTCACTAAACAAAAGTATTAGGCTTCTCTATATACTCCTAACAAAAATGATAGGATTTTGCAATTAAATCAACAGCTTCTACAACTTTTGTTAAATAATAAATGCCATAAATGGTCTTTGAACTTTGGCCCAATTTGCAATGTGATCTTTCAACTTTAAAGTTTTTTAATATGGTCTTAAAGTTTAGCCCATTGTTTAATGTAGTCTGTGAACTTTTAATTTGTTCAATATGGTCTCTATAATTTTGGTACATATTTAATTTAGCCCCTAAACTATAAGAAAATTATCAATGTTAAACTATAAGAAAATGTTCAATGTTATTCTTCCATTTATTTAAGTTTAGGGATAATATTAAAAATTTTCATACGGTTTAGGGACTAAATTAAATATATACTAAAAATTCATGGATCATATTGAATAAATTAAAAGTTCAAGATTACATTGTATATTGGACAATAGTTCATGGACCATATTAAATAAATTTAAAATTTATGAATCATAATTCAAAAACTATTTGTGTTATTATCCATTCGTTGAATGAATCCATTAACTTTTGTGTGCCATTATAATCTTCCTTTTGTAGGGGTCAACAAAAACAACTTTCACCTGGACCCCACCGAAGATTCAAACTCATGACTTTCTTGAGGAGATGTCCACTGTGCGTCTTCTTAAGATTAACAATTCTTCAACAACAAAAGAGGATTCAGTTAATAATGCTGATTTACATCATCCAACTCGAATTGCGTTTTAACAATTCTTTATCTTGGCTCAACTTTTGAAGCCAAATCACAGTACTCATCATTCATGCTACTCTTCCATTGCTCCGACGGATGCCAACAAGCTTGAGCTCTGCCAAATGAATATGCTTTGTCATCATGTTTGTCAATTTCTCCGCTATCTCTATCTTCTTCATCATGTTTGTCGAGTTCTTAGATTGTCTGAGTGCCATAACTATTTGATAACATTTAATGCAAGTGCTATACAACGTCAAATTTTCAGTACTTAGGTAAACGTTTTTTAAAAAGTTTTGACATTTAAGTGCATGTTTGTTAGAATTTATAGTCAAGTGGTTAAAAAAAAAGTTATGGCACTGTGTTTGTCTGCTTTATTAATCTGAGAACATGTTTCAAGTTTGAATCCATGAAGGAATCTGATTCCAATAGAAATTTCAAATAAATAGGATTTGTGTATTTGACGTCTGAACAAGTAAGCAACTATTGAAATACTTTACATGAGTTGGATTCTTAATTGCAGAAGATTTAGTTCAAGCCAGTTAAGAGGGATTTCCTATTTTGCATCCAAATAGGTGTGGGTTTTGATTTTAGCACACTAGAGTAGAGGACCTTTGGCTCAAAACAATCAATTCTTCGGCATTTTGGTGACATCATGAAGAAATTGCAAGTGTTTTGAAGCCAATAAATATTGTGGTAAGATGTGTTACTTCTTTTGAAAGATTGAGAAATTATTTTAAGAGGAATTATGAGGGCTAAATATCGTATGGGTTACTAAATTTAATTATGGATGGAAAACACAGAGAAGGTTTGAGTGATTCGAGTGCACTTATAAACTACTCTTCCCGTGGTGGTCTCATCAATCAAACCAATGACCAATTAATTCCCTTGATATATCTACTTTGCTGTTTTGATCGCTCGTTTTTCTGCAACATTAGCATTTAGAGAGTTTAAAATACAGGTGTTTGCATCCATCAAGTTCTTCTGGTTTCAGCGGACAGTGGGCATTTTTGGACTCTGGAAGGTGCTCAAGACTGCAACAATCAAACAATTGAGATCAAGTTTTTTTAGCTGCATTGATTTCTTTTCATACCGATTGAGGATTTTGTGGTCGACGAAACTTTTAAGATCAAGTGCGGAGGATATGTTATGTGAGTTCCGACGGCGTAAAAGGTGCGCCATACTATTTTTTTTTTGAATATGTGTCTAAGGGCCAACACTTCGCACTTTCCCATGTACATAATCTGCAAATTGCTTTTAATTTCAAGCTAAATAAACGAACGCTACGTAAGGAGATTCGGTTGCTATTTTGCTATAGATGTTGCCATGTTGGTATTCTGTTTTCTACCTAAATCACAGTTTCTCCACCTCCTGGCCCTTGCTGTTGATGAACACTGATGACGACGATGTGGTTGTTTCGAAATGTTTCGGCGATACTGGTGGAGAAGTCAAATAGGGTTTTGGTGGTATAGGCAAGAGGTCGAGGCTACCTTCTAACATCTCTATCACCTTAGAAATCGAAGGTCGATCTGCTGGATTAGTTTGAATGCACCAATCAAGGGTCGATCTGCTGGATTAGTTTGAATGCACCATATACTCACAATGATCATCTTTCTTGCTATCTCCTCCGCCTCAGGTGTGTTGATTCCCTCAATTGCAGACCTTTGTCTGGCTCGAGATGCCTATATAACAACTCCGCGAAGTACGTTTGGCCACCCTTCGATAGTTGAGCATCAGAATTATTTATGCCGCCTACCATTTCAAGAACCAACATTCCGTAATTGTAGACATCAGACTTGTGAGAGACTCCTCTGAAATTCCTAGAGATTAGTTCAGGAGCAATATACCCTAAGGTTCCTCTTGTGCCTAACATTGACACAACACTCTCCCTCCCTTTGCACAGCTTGGCAAGGCCAAAATCTGAAATTTTCGGAACAAAGTCCTGATCGAGTAGGATGTTTTGAGGCTTTATATCAAAATGCGAAATTCTAGTGCTGCAGCCACGGTGAAGGTACTCAAGCCCTCGAGCAACGCCCAGTGCAACTTTGTATGAGATTTTCCATTCTAGAGGACCAGTTGCACTCGAAGCTCCTTGACTAGGAAGATACTTGTCTAGAGACCCGCTGGGCATATACTCATATATCAAAGCTCTTCTATTCTTTTCATAGCAGAAACCTAAAAGAGCGACGATGTTTACGTGGGCTGTCCTGCTGATACTTGTGACTTCATTGATGAACTCTTCTCCATTACCTTTGGACTCCTCAAGGAATTTTACTGCCACGGGACGACCATCTTTAAGCTTTCCTTTATAAACCACACCGTATCCTCCTTGACCAACATTCACGGAAAGGGCGTTTGTCATTTTCTTGACATCAGAGTACTTATATCTTCTTGGAACAAGAGACCCATGATTCCTCATGAACTCGTCAACATCACAGTGATTTTCACTCCTCTCCTTTTTGAAAAGGTTAGTCTTCCT
The DNA here is from genome assembly GCA_014182725.1 of Eucalyptus brandiana. Taxonomy (NCBI): domain Eukaryota; kingdom Viridiplantae; phylum Streptophyta; class Magnoliopsida; order Myrtales; family Myrtaceae; genus Eucalyptus; species Eucalyptus brandiana. The sequence goes on from CM024673.1 coordinate 31,511,591, forward strand.
AATAAAGCAAATCAGTAGGACGGTAGTCATGGAGACACTAAGCGCGGCCAGAAAAGCTGCATTTAAATTTAATGGAAACGGTCAATACTTTGCCTAGGCTAGCTAGAACTTCTCAATTGGAAATTAGTCAAGATAACCTTACCTATCATCAAAATTTTGGGCCCCCCCTTGGAATTTGATCCTGCGATGCAGTAGAAGGACATTTGAATTTCTTCGCTAGTTATTGTACTGATTGCATTTGTAATAAAAAAAAAAAAAAATTCACGACGAGATTTGCTAAGCTAAATAATTAGCAGAACCTCTCGGTGCTGTGCATTGTCGAAGGCCTTTATTAAGCCATGAAACTAACAGTGGTCTCTAAAATAAAATAAATTTAGCCAAGGGAAACTAGCATGTAAGTAAGATGCTTTGAGTAAATACACTCAACAGAAATATGGCGGATTAAATTCAGGGCATACCTGGGCAACTCGATGAGTGGGACCGCTCGCGGCAATAACAGGTGAATTCGCCAGGGTTCTGAACCTGTCCACACTGCCCGCCCGACTTGAGACATTTTTGACACAAACCGTCATCATCTGGCCACTGCATCCCAAACCCCTGATTGATTGCTGCTTTTAGGGCGTCCAGGGTCACGTTTGCCTCAATGTCCTGAATCGCCGACAGGTTTACCGGAATGATAACACTGGTATTGTAGGCCCCAAAGTAATCCTTTATGGATGTGAGGTTTGCACTGGTAAGATCACCGGCTTTCCTCACCAAGACATAACCAACAATACTACTCTGATTAGTCTTGCAAGTGAAATGACTAGATTCCATCATTGATCCTGGAATTATGGAAGAAATTGACGGGCATCCGTAATAGAGGGTCAGGTTGTCAGTGACCGTATCCGAAGTGTAAGCGAAAGGAGCCACTTGGGAGGTATTATGCAGGTACCGGGGACAGAGGTTATACCAGTAGGCTGACCTAGCGACAGTAAGAACCGCGAGGCATTATTGATGCGAGGGACTCGGAAGTTTTGGTTCGTGATTGTGATGGTTGGTGCACTTTTGTTACAAGTTATTTGAAACTCGGGTGACAGGCCACAGTAACGCGCCCGGTTCAGACCCCAGAATGGGTAGCTTACGCCTTGCAGGTCGCCGCATTGAATTGTGGAGCTGCAGTTCAAGTACCGTGGATCATCTGCACAGAAAGACATTGGAGCTTGGATGAGGTTCAGGAATATATTCAAGAAACCGAGGCCCAATACAGGGAAGATACGGTGAGGCTGTTGCATTCTTTTTTCCCTGCAAATCTAGTGCTTGTGCAGAGAGAGAGAGAGAGAGACAGAGACAGAGACAGAGAGAGGATCAGGAATCAGGTCTAGATGCAAGAGGATGAAAAGGATGATGAAGACCTTGAACTTTAATAATAAAACTGGATGACAAATGTTCGATTAATATAACCAAATTGTGAGAGTTGACCCTGATGGGCAAGAACTCCATATAGATATTATTGCAATGCTTCGGTTGCAAGTCAATGTCCACGAAAAATGACAAATATGATAAGTGGGAAAGAGATAGATATGTCTCTTTTTGGGTAAGAGTGCGAGAAAATTCATTGATTTGGTAAAATTTGTCGTCAATATGAGTCCTTTCTTTTCCATAATACCTTGGTGACTGGTTCAAAGAGACTCATTCAGTGTCACTTCCTTTCCTATATTCAAAGAGCAAGAGGATTATTATAAAAATCGGTCGTCTCTTTGTAGAATTATGGAAGAAATTTCACTTTTGACTCTACTCATTGTCAATTCAACAGTCATCAGTACTCGGACCTATGACTCCAAAGCCGCATTTGAAACGTTCTCAAAAGCAGACCAGGCAATATTGTCGCTCGAAACTTTAGTTGGGTTGGTTGAGAGGAACGGATCTAAAGAAACAAACAACTTGCCAGAGGAAGCACCAAAAATGACAGGATTGGTCCTCCCAACTTGGTGAGACGATATAATATTAAGGCTTGACTTAGTCAGAATGTCGATATAATTTTCTCTGGAAGCGGGACCCTAATGACCAAGGCAATATTTCAGTTCATTTATGGTGTGAATAAGATGTTGAGTGCATCAATTCGACATTTCATCAACCATGCTACAAAAATTTCTGTGTTTGTGTCCAGTTTTGTCAAGATCAGGGCTCAGTGAGCATGCCCAGAGTCATACTCTATCTATAGCTCACCCGTGAGAGCGTTATCATGATCTAAAACGTACACGATTATGGTAAATCAAAAGCATGCCAAAACTGTGCGTTCATTCCAACTTGTCCTGACATAGAATTGAAATAGCGTGTTGTTGGCATGAATTGTCAATTAAGACTAATTGAAGAAATTGCAGCGCTGATTGATTGCTTAATTTGTATTGTATAATATCCTTATTTTGAGAATCAACCGGATTCTTAGTCTAAGTATTAGCCTATAATAGCTTTGGTGATTTATTTTCTAAGAGAGAAAAACATATCTGTTCATCAACATGGACTTCTTAAGCTTGATGGACTTTAATTTTGTGATACGTTGTATCAAAAAGTTTGTCTTCTTAAGCTTGATGGACTTCAATTTTGTGATACGTTGTCTTAAAAAGTTTGTTCTTTAAAAAAAAAAAAAAAAAAAAACATTTTATTGGTTTTGATTTCATGAGCATGATTAAGTTCGAAATATTTTTGCTCTGTTATTTTGAGAGACAAATGCCGGCTAATCATACTACCGATGAGTCATGCTCAAGGGCCTTTAGATCAATTAATGTCTAATGTAAAAGCATCTAGTCGGGGTCCGCAAAAACTTATCTGGACACCACTTGACATGTTATATTCCACAGAAATAAGAAGTTTAGCTCTGCCCTCACGCCAGTGAAAATTATATTAATACACTCGACGTCTTCTTCACACCATAAGTGAACTAAAACAATGCATGAACATTGGCGGGTCCAGTTTTGATAGAATGTTATATAGTCATTCCGACAATGTATAGCCATTAGTTATATGTCGTCTTCCAAAGTTGGGAGGACCAAGCCCGTGGTTTCTCATTGCTTCCTTCGGCAAGATGTTCCTTTCTTTAGATCCGTTCCTCACCCAACTGCATGTTCGAGCGACAGAATTGGCTGGCTCTGCTTTTGAGACCGTTTCAACTACGGGCTTCGGAGTCCTAGGTCTGAGAATGGATGACTATTCTTGATTCCGTCCATGGCCAACCGAAACTTTTCTCCGGATGATATATTAGATTAAGCTCGACGGGAGTAGAACAGTCAAAATGGTCATAGATCCATTTTTTTAACTCATATTTGATAAGCTGAGCTTTTATATAGGCAAATGATATTCAGTAGATAGATCATAAGTGACTCGTATATAAGTTTGAAATGGTAAAGCCAAAATAATTATCAATATCAAATTGGTCCACAACATACTTAAACCCAACTTATCTCTATTACTCTATCTTCACTCTCCCATGCTTTCGTCTCAATTTAAGTATGAGTTTTCCTATATTGTATTAATACAGAAGTGTTTTAACAATATGGATTAGGAATAAAGCAGGTTGTGTATGGATCACTATATTTGTGTTATACGGAAATGGGTCAAAACAATTTAGATATCTGCCAATTTGAGTCGGATTGTTTTCGACTCAACCTATCTGTTTGAAGTTCCTTCCATAAACTTGAAAATGAATGAGCTAATCGTACCTTAATCATCACGCTGTTTGAGCGTTTCTGAATAGTAGGAAAGTAAGTGACCGTGCATGGGCTGCCGGATCTAATTTCGTCCATAAAACAAGTGGTGGTTTTAGTCTGAAAGGAAAACTCCGAGGCTCCGTCTTCATCATTGACTCAATATTTCAATTGCAAGTTCATATTCTTTTTGTTCGGACATGCCAGTGTCTCATGCTTGAAATTTCCTCGAAGTGTTAAACATATCCAACCCCGTTTGCCTGTGAAATTTATTGTCACCCTCCATGTCACGGTTAAACCGTTGGATTTCATTTTCTATTATTAGTACATCACCAATCGAAGCAACCATTCTCTCCGGTGCAACTCTGCAAACAGATTCAGGCGACTTCCACGAGCTCGGATTTATTTAATTTTGAATGAGGACAAGGCCCGAAGAAACACGAAAAGCTCTTGTATCCAAGAGATAATTAAAGGAGGAGGCTTTAAATCGTAATGAATGAATCATGATCAGAACTAAGGCGTTCGAGTTGATTCAATTACCTCCCCATGGAGATTTTTAATCATCGAGTTTTATCTAGCACCCGAAGCCCCTAATAAGTTAATGTTTGGTGATATGGATTCCTAGACCGACTGGAATAGGATATTATACCATAAAAGATAACTGGGTTTTCTGTTACAGGCGGAATATCTTTCTTAGCAAGAAGGCACCACAAACATGTTGGCTGGGTCCACCTTCATGTGGGGCCTAGCTAGCATTAACAAAATAAACAAAAAAAGAGAGGAGAGAAGTTGAAAAGAAAGTGGGGAGAGAGGGCTGCAACTTAGTAGTTTCAATTCGAAGGTCAAATGTCGATGGAATTAGCTCAAATTTGAGTATGTTGTTCGTGAAATCGAGGGTTACGAGTTGATGGTTTTCGTTCGTCGAGAACCACCTCCGAATTCTCTCATTGCGGTTAAGATTTTCTTACTCCGAATTTATTTATCCACTTATGTGGTAATGAAATGAGATTGTAGTGTTAATGTTGTGGCTCTAATATGTGATTAGAGAAAAATACTTTGTGTATCTTACAATACTTGATGATAAGTGGATGTTTTGGGTGGTTCATGATTTTTCCTGCATCGGATTTTCCACGTTAAATCCTTAGTGTCGTTATTTGCTTTGTCTACTTATTATTTCGGAATTATATTTGTATATTGTGAGGTTATATATTGCTAGTTGTTGCTGGGAGTTAAGTATATATCAGTTGATTTAGTTTCGGGGGAGAAATTGATTCTGGATTGCGTTTGACTCGTGGTGAATTGTTGTCCCCAAGCTCTCCCCAACAGAACAGACATATCTATCTCTTTACCCGTTATCAGCTGTCTTTCTTCGTGGACATTGACCTGCAACAGAAGCTTTTGCAGCAATACCTATCTGGAGCAGTTCTTGCCAATCACGGCCAAATCTCACGGATTGGTTGGTTACATTAAACAAAAATTCATTATCAAGTTCTGTCACTGAGGTTCAAGGCCTGCATGATCTTTTAAATTCCCTTGCATCTGGACTTGAGCCCTGATGCTCCTGTCTGTGCATCTCTCTCTCTGTGCACAAACAGTAGATCAGCAGGAACAAAAGAACGCATCAGCATCGCCATAACTTCCTTGTATTGGCCCTTGGTTTCTTGAATATATTCCTGAAACTCATCCAAGCTCCAGCGTCTTTCTATGCTGATGATCCGCCCGTACTTAAACTGCAGCTTGAATTTTTAATGCGGCGACCTGCATGGCGTTAGTTAACCATTCTGGGGTCTAAACCAGGCTCGTTACTGGGGCCTCTCGCCCAGGTTTGAAATAATCTGTGTTAAAGGCGAACCAATCATCACAATTATGAACCAGAACTTCCAAATCCTTCGAGTCAATAACGCTTTGCGGGTTCTTACTGTCGCTAGTTCAGCCTATTGGTATAACCTATGTCCTCGGTCCCTGCATAATACCTCCCAAGTGGCTCCTTTCACTTACACTTCGGATACGGTCACTGACAACCTCGCTCTCTATTACGGATGCCCGTCGAATGCTTCTATAACTCCAGGATCAATGATGGGATCTATTCATTTCACTTGCACGACTAATCGGAGTAATATTGTCGGTTATGTGAGGAGAGTCGGTGATCTTATTAGTGCAAACCTCACATCCATACAGGATTACTTTGGGGCCTGCAATACCAGTGTTATCATTCCGGTAAAATGGTCGGGAATTGAGGACATTGAGGCTAACGTGACCCTGGACGCACTAAAAGCAGTGATCAAATCAAGGCTTTGGGAGCTGTGGGCAGATGACGACGGTTCATGCAGAAAATGTCTCAAGTCGGGCGGGCAGTACGGACAGGTTCTGACCTCTGGCAAATTCACCTGTTATTGCCGCGAACAGACCCACCCATCGACATGCCAAGGTATGTCCGGATCCTAATTGACTCAAAGCATTTTACAAGCTATTTTCTCGACTCAAAATTATGGTATTTTTTGAAACAATTGTTTAGTTCATGCCTCAATAAAGGCCTCTGACAATACACAGCCCTGAGAGATTCCTCTAATTATTTAGCTTAGCAAGTCTAATACTGGTTTTTTTGACAAAACTAACGCTCAGTTTGGTTCGTGGAAATAAATGACATCAAAAATATTTTCTCGCAAATGATTACTTGTATTGTATCTCTTAACAAAAATAAGTAAATTGAAATTTTTTTTTCATCAATAAAATTGTTGAGACAAATTGTTTGTCTATAAGAGATTATTTTTCATTGACTAATTATTTCAGGCGACATAAACGATCGTTTTTTAGAAGATATTTTTCAAATCATTTATTTTTCATGAAACAAATAGAGTTTAAGGGTACGATAATTTGCAAGGAAATTCACTTATCCTTCCATTGTGTTGTAGGATCAAATTCCAAGGGGAGGCCCAAAATTTTGATGATAGGTAACGTTATCTTGACTAATTTCCAATTGAGAAGCTCTAGGTGGCCTAGGTATTGGCTGTTTCCATTAAATTCAAATGCAGCTCTTCTGGCCGTGCTAAGTGTCTCCATGACTATCGTTCTATGGATTTGCTTCATTAGGAAGACTAGGCTTTCAAAGAGGAGGGGAACGAAAATTACGATGATGTTGATGAGGTCATGAGGAATTACGGGTCTCTTGTTCCAAGAAGAAACAAGTACACCAATGTCAAAAAAATGACGCGCTTCCTTTCGGTGAATGTTGGTCAAGGAGGATGCGGTGTGGTGTATAAAGGAAAGTTTAAAGATGGTCGCCCCGTCGCGGTGAAATTCCATAAAGGAGTCCAAAGATAGTGGAGAAGATTTCATCAATGAAATCACAAGTATTAGCAGAACAGCCCATGTAAAAATTGTCGCTCTTTTAGGTTTCTGCTATGAAAAGAATAGAAGAGCTTTGATATATGAGTACATCCTCAACAGGTCTCTGGACAAGTATCTTCCAAGTCAAGGAGCTTTGAGTACAACTGGTCCTCTAGAATGAAAAATTTCACATTGAGTTGTGTTGTGTTTTGCTCAGGGGCTTGAGTACCTTCACCGTGGCTGCAGCACTAGGATTTTTCATTTCGATATAAAGCCTCAAAATTGTTAGTATGCACGTGTGAGTGAGTTGTGTTAGGAAATCCCACATCGAAGAATTGATATTTTGTAGAGCAATTAATATATTCTAGTTGATCCATAACTCATTGATTTAAGCTTTTAAATGAGGGTGGATCCAATTAAATATGTTGATAGGTTTAGATTTGGGCTCCCTCATAGCAATTTCTCCAAGTGAATGTATCAGACTATCAAAGCCCATGATTGTCATTTTTAGGCAGGTGGGCATTGTGGTGTAGCAAAGCGGGCCCGTAGGGTATCAGAGCCAATTTCTCCAGGTGAATGTATTAGACTATCAAAGCCCATGATTGCGATTTTTAGGTAGGTGGGCGTTGTGGTGTAGCAAAGTGGGCTCGTAGGGTATCAGAGCCTATGGTTGTAGTTTCCGGACATATGGGCATTATATTGTATCAATGTGGGCCCATAGGGATTCAACTTGAGATAAGTTGATGCAAAAATGAAATCTAAATTAAGGGGGAGCAGAGGTGAGTGCTGTGGTGTAGCAAAAGGGGCCATAGGGTATCGGGGCCTATGGTTGCAATTTCCGGGCAAGTAGGCATTATGGTGTAGCAATGCAGGCTGGTAGGGATTCAGCTTGAGATAAGTTGATGCAGAAGGATATCTGAATTAAGGAGGAGCAGACCTAAGGGCTAAAGCTCACACGTGAGGGGGAGATTGTTAGAATACATACCTAAGTGAGTTGTGTTAGAGAATCACACATCAGAGTATTAATGTGGTGTAGAGCTCTCAATATAGATGGTGGGTCTAACTGTATTTTTTTACGAGCTTGGATTTAGACTTCCTCTTGGCAATTTCCCCAAGTGAAGGTATTGGACTTTTGTCGTGTGCTTTTAACAAAAACATCCTACTCGATTAGGACTTTGTTTCGAGAATTTCAAATTTTGGGCTTGCCAAGTTGCGGAAAAGGAGGGAGAGTGTTGTATCAATGTAAGGCACAAGAGGAACTTTAAGGTACATTACTCTTGAACTAATCTCTAGAAATTTCAGAGGAGTCTCTCACAAGTCTAATGTCTACGGAATGTTGGTTCTCGAAATAATAGGTAGGAGATATAATTCTAATGCTCAACTATCGAACATAAGCCATATGTACTTTCCAGAGTAGGTATATAGGCATCTCAAGCTAGCAAAGGTCTACAATCAAGGGGGACTAACACACCCGAGGAGGAGATAGCAAGAAAGATGATCATTGTGAGTATATGGTACATTCAAACTAATCATCCATATCAACCTTCAATTTCTAAGATGATAGAGATGTCGGAAGGTAGCCTCGAACTCTCGCCTATATCACCAAAAACCTATTTGACTTCTCCACCGGTATCAACATATCCATTTGAACCAACTTTCACTCAAAAGCTTAAACTAATAAGTTATGGGTCAACTAAGACAGAGTAACTACTCCACACCATATTAATTCTCTGATATGGGATTTTTTTTACACAACTCGCACATGCAACTCAATAATATCAATATTCAATGCAACGAGGATGGTTGGTGAGCTCTTGTTCATGCCACCAAAACCCTTTCTATCTTTTCCGGCGCGACCACCTTCAAATTCTGAGCACACCTCAATGTTTTTTTTTTTTTTTTGATCTGAAATGCGATTACTGGATTTACTTCTTAAAGTTGTGAGGAAATACATCAAGAGCATCAGTGCTTAAAAGATCTAGTAGAGCGGGCGGGGGAGTATACAACCAATTAGTAGGAAGATAATTTAAGCGACATGCTTTGGCCAGCCAATCCGCAGCTCTGTTGGTGTTTCTGGAGCAATGGGCCACGGAAATGTGCCGGAACTTCTTCAGTTTGCTTTGGGCTCGGTCCAGGAGAGGCTTCACATGCCAGTTTAACTCTTTCGAAGACACGACCACTTGCACGAGGGGAAGACAGTCAGTTTGTACTTCCAGTTGAAGTTCCGTTCGATTGGAGAACAGATCTAGGGTTTGAAGGAGAGCTAGGGCTTCCGCTTGAATGGCCGAGGAAGCGTCGACGATTCTTGCGAAGCCATCAACGAGACAACCGCGGGGATCTCTGCATAGACTTGCGACCGCTGCTCTGTTCGTGGTCGGGCGTGAGTCTTCTGCGGTCTCTGTTTCCGCTTCGTTCAGTTCAACGAAGGATGCGTCAACGTTGATTTTGAGGGCGCCATGGGGGGGGAGGTCTCCATCGATCAGGTACCGTGGCTTCCTTCTGTCCAATTTTTGGTATATGAGTCAAAGCTTTGATATTGTCAAACAGAGTATTCGCCTGGAGTAAAGTGTGTTGCTGTGACAGGGGACGTTGGCTAAATAGATGCTGGTTCCGGTCCTTCTAGATGCTCCATAGACGAGCAGCAACTAGGTCGAAATGTTTGGTGAGTGTCGGGTTTTGTTTCATTGGAAGAGCCAGTCATCGAACCGTGTTAACCCTAATCTGGAAATCTTGATGTGCAGGGGTGCAGCGTTCCAAATTGGAGCGGTCCATGGGCAGAGTAAAGGATGTGTTCTGTAGTTTCAGCTTCCATATTGCAGATGGAACATACAGGATCAGGTACGATATTTCTCCGGTAAAGGTTATCCCTTGTAGGTAGTGCGTTGTGACATGCTTGCCAAAGGAATAGTTTGATTTTGGGTAGGGTTTGAGAATGCCAAATGTGTTTCCAGAGGTCTGGATTTGTTTGATGTGATGAGGTTGCTATTGTGGTATGATGACTGGTTAGGTTTTCTCTTGCTAAAAAATAGCCACTTTTAGCTGAGTAAATACCAGATTTAGTGTGCAACCAGACCTGTTTGTCTTTTGAATTGGGCACACCAATAGGGGTAGCGAGTATCTCCTTCACAATTCCTTCGCCAAACATCGTTTCCACCTTCTCAGTATTCCACTTTCCCGTGTCTTGTTCTATTAAGTCTGCCACTAGAAGTGGTTCATTTCTTATTGCTGGCCCGCCTATAGGGCCACTCTTCAGCCATTTGTCTTCGCGAATTGAGAGTTCTTTTCCATTCCCGACTTGGTACATTATATGTGGTGTGATAAAATCTCTTTCCTGAGTGATACTTTGCCAACCCCATGACAAACGATAACCTTTTCCAGCTTTCCAGAAATCACCCTGTGGATAATACAGACCTTTCATTAGTTTACTTAGCAGGGACTGAGAATTTTGTGAGATTCACCACACTTGTTTCCCGAGCATAGTTGTGTTGAAAGCTATAAGATCTTTAAAACCCATACTCCCTTCATCATTTCTGAGTTTCAAGGATTCCCATTTCTTCCAATGTATACCAGCATGTCTACTGTTTGTTTTCCATCAGAAATTTGCAATTCTCTTCTCAATAGCTCTGCAAATGGAGACAGGGATTCTAAAAATGGACATAGCATACTGAGGGATGGCCTGAACCACTGATTTTATTAAGATTTCCTTTCCCGCTTTAGATAACAAGCTTTCCTTCCAGCTTTCTAGCTTGCTATTCACTCGCGCTAGGATCCATGCGAACATTTCTTTCTTTGAAGTACCCCAATCCGAGGGAATTCCTAAATATTTCCCTGTTTTCTCTATCTTTGGGACTCGTAATGCTGTGGCCATATTCCTCCTCAATGTAATAGGGCAGAATTTGCTGAAATATATACCTGATTTATTGAGGTTAATGGCCTGACCAGAAGCAAAGCAGTATTCATGTAGAATCATCGCCAGATTTTGACATTCTAGGGTTGTGCCATTGAGGAAAAAGATAGAGTCATCCGCAAACAACAGGTGTGAAAGGTTAGGACAGTTAGTGTTCAGTTTAATTCCTCTAAGTGTGCCGTCATCCACTACTTTTCTCATCATCATTGATAGAACATTAGCTACTAATATAAAAAGATAGGGTGAGAGTGGATCGCCTTGGCGAATGCCTCGAGTTGGCCTGAAAGAAGGAAGAGCCTCCCCATTGAAATTTACACTAAATGTAACCGTGGAGACACATTGCATCACCCATTGCACCCATTGATCGCTGAATCCCATTTTAGTTAAACATGCTCTTAGGAAGTCCCATTCAATTCGATCATACGCCTTCTGCATATCTAACTTTAAGACTGCTTGAAACTTCTTTTTCCTCTCCCGAGTTTGTAATCTGTGAAGAACCTCTTGTACTATCAATATGTTATCTTGTATTTGCCGTTCCCCCACAAAGGCACTCTGCTCTTCTGCAATAAGTAGGGGTAGAAAATGTTTTAATATGTTGGACAACACTTTTGAGATGATTTTATATGCAAAATTGCAGAGGCTGATGGGGCGATACTGTTCCAACTTCTCTGGGTGTGGGGTCTTAGGAATGAGGGTTATAAGTGTTTTGTTCAGATCGGATTGAGATAACCGGTGGTGAAAAAGTGCTGTATTTCTGTAAAGATGTCTTGGCAAATATCTGGCCAGTGATTTCTGAAGAAAAGACCATGCATACCATTTGGACCAGGAGCTTTGTTGGCTCCTAACTGCTTCATAGCTGTCATGATTTCCTCCATACTAACTGATTCGACTAATCGTTGATTCATTGTTGCATCCACCAAAGCTGGAATTTGTTGTAAAATAGGCTGAAAGTTTCGAGGCCCCACTGACTCATATAGCTTTTGAAAGTATGTACCGGTCATCTCTATTAGCTGTTGTTCCTCACGCACCTAAACATCATCTACATTTTTTAGCACTGATATCTAGTTTTTGATTCTCCTCTGAATGGTGGTTGCATGGAAGAATTTGGTATTTTTATCCCCCCATTTTATCTGGTTGATTCTTGACCACATGGCCCAATACATTTCTTCTTGTCTTCACAACTGGTCAATTTCTTTTGTTAATTCCTTTGCTGCCTTGTTTTCATTGGAAGCTCCTGTGCTGTTCATTAAAGGCGCGTTTGATAACGATTCTCGTGTTCCCGGGCCGATTCGACAAGAAATGATTATTTTTGATTACGTTCTCGAACCGATTCGTGTAAAAACACGTGTTTGGTAATCGCTAAAATTTCGATTCTCGGAATAGAATTGCGTTTGATAATGTGTTTATTGATTATGTTCCAAATTATTTTTTTTTTTTTTAATTTTTAAATAATTTTTTCTACTTTTTTACTTTTTTTACTTTTCTTCTTTTTCCTTTTTTTCCTTTTTTCCTTTTTCATTTTTCTTTTCTTTTTTCCTTTTTCTCCTATTTTTCTTCTTCTTCTTATGGCCGGTCGCCGGACCGGCGACAGAGGGCCGGCGACCTCACCGGCGTCGGCCCTCGCGAGGCCGGTCCTCGTCGGTCGAGCCTCGCCGGCGGTGAGCGAGGCTCGCCCGGCCACCGGTCGAGGCTAGGCGAGCTTGGTCGGTGGTCGGGTGGGCCTCGCCCGGCCCGGCGAGGCTTGGCCTTGCCGAAGGTCGAGCCTCGCTAGTGGACGGCGGGCCTCACCGGGGTTGGGCGAGCCCCGCCCGGCCACCGGTCGGGCTAGGCGAGCCGGCCGGTGGCCGGGCGGGCCTCGCCCGGCCTCGGCGAGGCTCGCCGATGGTCGGGCGAGCCTCCGGCGAGCTTGCGGACCTCGCCCGGCCGGGCGAGCCTCCGGCGAGCTCGCCGGACCGGCGGTGGTTGGCGGCGGGCGGTGGTGGGCGGCGGCGGACGGCGGCGGGCAATAGTCGCGGATGGCGGAAGGAAAGAAGAAGGGTTTTATTGTGTTGATTCTTTTTCTGATTCTTGGACGCAGAATCAACTTTTTTTTTTGATTCTCAAATCTTCTCCAAAATTGATTCTGGGAACAAAATTGTTTCCGGGAACAAAAATTTTACCAAACGCGATTCTCGTCCCAAACCGATTATAGGAACAAAAATCGGAATCGATCATCAAGTTTGGCACGTTGCCAAACAAGGCCTAAGTGTTGTAGCTCTTTATTCAGCCATGTGATCCTCTTTTTAGCATTGGTGAATCTGTTTTGGCTCCATTTTGATAGCTTTTTGGCAGAAGTATAGCGCAAGTCTTGCCAAGCTTGGCATCGGGACACTTAAGTCTTATAACTTTAAAATGGTATACTTGAGTCTTGCCGCTTTGAAATTAAATGGGACACTTAAGTGCCACTCCGGCGAATATCTTACGTGGCGACTTTCCGTGGCGAGTTTGGTCCAAAACGGCGTCGTTTTGCACACCGACGTGGCGGAGAAAACGCAAAACGACGCCGTCTCGTGTCTAAAAGTGTAAATAATAATATAAAAATTAATTAAATTAGAATTAAAATATTCAAAAAATTTAGAATAAATAAGAAAAATTTAAAAATTTTAAAAAATTAAGAAAAATTTAAAAAAATAAGAAAATTCTAAAAATTTTAAACAAATAAGAAAATTTTTTAAAAAAAGAAAATTTTAAAAATTTAGAAAATTAAGAAAATTTTAAAAATTTTAGAAAATTAAGAAAAATTTAAAAAATTAAGAAAAATTTAAAAATTTTAAAAAATTAAGAAAAATATAAAAATTTTAAAAAATTAAGAAAATTTTAAAAATTTGAAAAATTAAGAAAAATATAAAAATTTTAACAAATTAAGAAAATTTTATAAAATTAAGAAAATTTTAAAATTAAAAAAAAAAAAAAGGGGTGGGGAGGTCTAACGGGGTGGCTAAGGGCCGAGCCCTCGCGCCACCACCTCCCCGCCGCCGTCGCCGGGAAGGGCCGGCGACGGGGGGAGGGCTGCGAGCCCTCGCCGTCGGTCGGCCGTGGCCGGCGACCCCGGCCGACCCTCCTTCCTCCATCTCCGCCCTTCCCGGCGACGGCGGGAGGCGGTGGCGGCGAGGGCTCAACCCTCGCCGCCCGTTCGACCTCCCCACCTTTTTTTTTTTTTTTTTATTTAAAATTTTTAATTTTTCTTAATTTCTTAAAATTTGTAAAATTTTCTTAATTTTTTAAATTTTTCTTAATTTTTTAAAATTTTAAAATTTTTCTTATTTTTTGTTAAAATTTTTAATTTTTCTTAATTTTTTAATTTTTCTTAATTTTTTAAAATTTTCTTAATTTTTAATTTTTTTAATTTTTTAATTTTTCTTAATTTTTTAAAATATTTAAAATATTTAAAATATTTCTTAATTTTTTAAAATTTTTAAAATTTTCTTAATTTTTTAAAATTTTTTTTCTTATTTTTTTAAAATTTTTCTTAGTTTTTTAAAGTTTTTAAAGTTTTCTTAATTTTTTAAATTTTTGAATATTTTAAATCTAATTTAATTAATTTTTATATTATTATTTACACGTAGACACGAAACGGCGTCGTTTTTTGCGTTTTCTCCGCCACGTCGCCGTACAAAAACGACGTCGTTTTGGACCAAACTTGCCTAAAATTGCCACGTCGCCCATTTGGCCGAATTTTCGTCGGAGTGACTTAAGTGTTCCATTTTACTCCGATATTGGCACTTAAGTGTACCATTTTAAAGTTATGGCACTTAAGTGTTCCTCCGTGCCAAGTTATGGCACTCCAGGTGTTCCAACCTCCAGCTTTTTTGACACTATCTGCAGTTTCTCCACCACGCTAAGCTGTTGGAAGGCCGGATCAGCCCAAGTTTCCCTTACGAGAGACACGCATTCCTCCTCCTCTGCCCAAAAGGCTTCGTATTTAAAGCTCTTCCCCTTTCTTTTCCTTGGAGGGCTTGTCGAAAGGATAAGTGGGGAGTGATCAGAACCAATGGCAGGTAAGGCAATGCATTCAGCTGTGGGATAGTTAATTCGCCATTCTGAACTACATAATACTCTGTCTAAACGCTTCTTGACCAGATTATCTCCCTCTCTGTTGTTGGTCCAGGTAAAGACGCACCCCTTACATTCCAGATCTAGTAGAGAACAGTTGCACAAGAAATCTCTGAAAGTTGTCAGCCGGTAAGTTTCTGCTCTTTTCTTGCCCACTTTCTCCCAATGGTATAAAATCTCATTAAAGTCACCCATACGCAACCAAGGGAACCGATAGTGTAGACTTTTCTGATGAATAGTTTCCCATAATCTAGTTCTCTCTTGAAACTAATTTGGAGCATGTGTGAACGTGATATGCATTCGCTGGTTATTAGTCTTTAGTTGGCATTGAGTGAAGATTACATTTGTTGTGAAAGAGTTAATGGACAGTAGTACCTGGTCGTCCCAAAAGATTGCTAAACCCCCTGCTATACCTTGTGGATTCACTAAGAAATAGTGCTAGAAGTTAAGTCGCCGCCGTAATTTTAGCACATTTTGCTCTTGATTTTTTGTCTCCATAATGAAGACAATATTGGGCCTTTCCTAAGTCACTAGGACTCTCAGAGCTTGAATTGTCAAGGGATTGCTCAGCCCTTGACAATTCCAGTTTAAAATCTTCATGGGTGAGTTGGTGGCTTATTAGGGCTAGCCACCAAAGCCCACTTGTCAGACGTATTTGCCACCTGGATAGGGGTTTCCACTAGCTGTGTGTTGTTCACCTCTGCTGTCTTGGATGGTTGAGCACCATAAGGATAGAATCGTTTTCCTTTCTTTGAAGAAGGTAGTTTGGCACTTTTAGTTTTTCCTTTGTTTGGTCATTTCCCTGCAAAATTGTCAACCATTTTTGCTTCAATCTCCTTCCTCTGCTCCTCATATAGCACCATGACAGATTCCTCATCAAGGCAGCTGCTTCCTCTTTTTTGAGGGCCCTTCTCTTCGAAGATAATTAGTGCTTGAGAAGGAAGATGCTGATTGCATTCTTTGGAACCAGAATTTTCTGCATTATTCAGTAGGCCAAGTTGTTGAGTTTGCTGCAGATATTGATCCTGTTGCTGCGGGTTTGTTGTAGGGACCGGTGAAATGGGGGTTTCAAGCACACTCTCCTCTTCTTCCTATTGATACTCTAGTTTGCTATAAAGTATTTTCCCGTAAGGACTCAGCTCCCGTGCTTCCGCTCTTAGCCAATGTCCAAAGCGACCTGGTAAGTTCTTGGCTAGCCTTGTTTCCTCGTATGGTATTTCTTTGCAAGAAGTCGCATAATGGCCAATTCTCCCACATGTGTAGCAATAATGCGGTAGCCTTTCATACTTGAATTCCACCCACAAACTCTTGTTGTCAAGATTCACAAGAATTCCAGTTTTAAGAGGGTTTTCCAAATTCAACTTAATTCTGGCCCTACCCACCTTGTGAGTACTGTTCCCTTTCGCTTCCAATTTTACCTCCACAACATCTCCGATTTTTGATGCTATTTCCGTAACTACCTCTCACCAATAGAGACTACGAAGAAGAGGAAGCTAGAATTTGGGATGAAGCATATGGACCGAAGATTGCATTGGGTGAGGTTTGGCTAGTATCAAAAGCATTTCACATAGCTTTTTGCAACAAATTTTGACTAAGGATCAAATGAAGGATGCGAAGGATACCAATTGGTCTATCTGTTTGGTTTCTAATTCAATGAATTGTAATATTCAAAGGTTATGATGTTCATCTTGAATAAATTCCAATCTAGAATTGAAGTTTGGTCGTATTAAATTGGAAATAGCATTTTGTTATGTTTGGTCATATTAAACTGAATGAAGTCCAATCTATTCCAACTTGTGCTAAAATATAGAATTGAAATGGCATGGACAAGTTTGACGGACTTTTATTTCGTGACAAATTGTATTAAAAAGCTTCTTTTCTCTTTCCAATGGGCACGATTAAGTTGACAACGAATTTGCTTTGTTACTTTAAGAGAAATGTCTGCTCATCATACCATCACCGACTATTCACGCTCGATTGGCCTTCAGATCAATATATGTCTGACGTAAAAGAGCATTGCTGAAACATGAAAATTACAACACTAGACCTGCTAAGCCCATTTTTGCGAGAACACGATTACCATTTCAATATATTACGCCAAACAAAGTGCCATATCCAATTTAGTACAACCAAACTCTGGTCGGAGATCGGAATTTGTTCATCATAAACATTTTAAGATTGAAATTTATTCATGATAAATATTTTAAGCTTTGAAAATCACAGTTCATGCATTTGTTTCTTAGAAAATAAAAAATTGGATTCCCTAAAAATAATCGCTTATACTTGTTTGAAAAAATGAATAAATGAAAAATATTTTTATCGTCCACAAAAATATTTAGATATAAATTATGGATGATAACAAAAAAAATTTCATTGACTAATTATACTAATTGATATAAATGATTTTTTTAAGGAAAATATTTTTCAAATTATTTATTTTCTGTGAAATAAATGGGCTATAAATCCGAATCCAAACAAATAGACTAACTAATGTCCTTCACATCCTTCATGTGAACCTTAGTCACAAATTTGCTGCAAAAAGCTATCTAAAAAGCTTTTTATACTAGCTAAACCTCACCCAATGCAATCTTTGTTCTATATACTTCTTCATTCTAAATTCCTCTTCTTTGCAGTCCTAGCGGTGAACTTCGACATCAAGGTGGTTTCGCCGGAGAAGATAAAAAGGAATTTGGTGGCATTAGCACGAGCTCATCTACCATCTCTCGTGCTGAACATCGACCTCGTGCTCTCGTTTCCCTAGGAAAGCTTGGCGAGACCAAAAACCGAAAGCGTTGGAATGAAATCGCGATCAAGCAAAATGTTCTGAGGTTTGAAATCAAAGGGCAAAAATTCGCGTGTGGCAGCTTGACGGGTGTGCTCTACCCCTGGAGCGATGCGAAGTGCAATGTGATGGAGAACTTTCCATCCCAAGGAACAATTGCACTTCGGTCTTTTCCGAAGGGCATACTTAACCAAAGATCCATTGGGCACGAAATCGTAGATCAAGGCTCTTTTATGCCTCTCAAAGCAACAACCTAAAGAGTGATGACATTCACACGGGCTGTTCTACTTATTCTTGCAACTTCATTCTCCATTAGCTTCCAAGTTCCTCAGAAATTTTAGTGCCACAAGACGGAGATTGCTTCACTTCGCTTGAAGACCTCGCCATATCCTCCTTGACCGAGTTTTTCTGAAAGTGAGTTGGTCATTTTCTTCACCTTGGAATAGTTGCATCTCCTTTAGGCAAGATATCTATAGATTTTCACAAATGATTCAATGCCGCAACGATTTTCATTATGCTTCTTCTTATAAACCGAAGCCTTCCAATCCTAGAAACCGTACTTTAGGTAGCTGTACTTTTAGGTAGCAAAATTACATGTTGAGAATGTTTATAATGGTAGTTCTTAGTTAATTTCACAACTAAATGCCTAATTTGCACTCTCTCTTGAAATTTAGAAGTAATTGAGATATTATTTTGAAGGGTGAGTTGCTTTGGTAATTTTAAAAATCTGAGACATGTATGACAGTATCAACAAGATAGTCATGGGGATCAAATAGCAATTGAATGGCCTTAGCTAACAAATTTGATCAGTAGAGCTTGATTAAAAAGAAAATTGACATGTGAGCCGCATTGCTATTAATGCCATGTGATATTCACGGATGTGATTATGCAGCATGTAGTGTGGAGTTATTATGGCGCATTGATGAGATACACAGAGCCCGATTTATTATACAAAAAAAAATAAAAAATCATGAGATTAATGTATTGTCCATTGTTACACTATTATGAACGAAGGTCTATGCTGATAATTTTGTGACATACATGGTTATATTATTATTATTGATATACATGCATGTGATTGATGCAATGCACAACGTGAAATGAGAAAGCTCATTGTTCTGTGTAACGGATAATGAGGCTTGGCATACATTTTACTTTTAATGGAAATTTGAGAATAATCCACAAAATGAACAGCATTAAATACCGGAGAACGCGAAAGTGTGGCGTCTCGAACCTTGATGCTTGGCAAAAGCAAGGAAGACCACCAGGATTTTCAGATGAAAAGTCCTTGGAGTTTCACGAAAACGTCGCTCATCTCTTTGGTCGTGTCATAAATGCAAAGAATATCAATCTACACGATGTTAGAAGTGTGAAGTCGCTGGGAACAATTTCTGTGTGAGTCCTATGAGAGATGACACTGGTCTTCCAAGTTCCAGTGTTTTTACAAACAGCCTTTGATCTACTTAGTTGAACTTCTCATATCATTCTCGCTACTGGTCTCGCAAGTAGCTACGATGGTCCAAATGAAAATTCGCTCGTCTGTTCTCTCCGTTTTCGTTGTAATTCTATGAAAAAAATTTGAATCTAAAGAAAGGCATGACAATTACCTCGAGAAGTTGTGTCAGGCATTACCACTCTGCCATTTGTCATTGCTTTCCTCTAAATTCTCTACTATTCTGTCCTCCTCATGGCTCCCATTGGAATTCGAAGTCGTCATTTCCCCATCTTGCTACGGTGGCCGTGTTGGAGAATACAACACGGGCTTCGGCGGCATTTGCAATAATTCAAAGCTTCCTTCCAACATTTCTATCACCTTCGCAATTGGAGGTCGATCAAATGGATTGGTTTGAATGCACCACAAACTCATGATAAGCATCTTCCTTGCTAGCACTTGCTCTTCCTCGGTCACATTCATTGGCAATTTTAGATGTTTGCCAACCTCTAAGTTCCTATAAATCCACTCTGGAAAGTACTTTTCACTGCTGTTGGAAACTTTGATGTCGGAATTTCTAGTGCCTACCATTTGAATAACCAACATTCCGTAACTATAAACATCTGATTTGTGAGAGACTCTCCCCAAGTTTTGACAGGCAACTTCTGGTGCAATAAACCCAGTTGTTCCTCTCATGTCGGGAATTGATACAGCACTCTCTTGCCTGTGACAAAGTTTAGCAAGGCCAAAATCTGAAATCTTGGGAATAAAATCTCTATCAAGCAAGATGTTTTGAGGTTTTATATCGAAATGCAAGATTCTGGTATTGTAGCCTCGGTGTAGATTCTCTAGCCCACGAGCTATGCCAATTGCAATTTGATATAGTATCTTCCATTCCAAGGAACTATTCATATTTAAAGCTCTTCCAACAGATATGAACTTATCCAATGAACCATTAGGCATATACTTGAATATTAGACCTCTTTTGTTCCCCTCGAAACAAAAACCTAAAAGAGTGATTACATTAACATGAGAAGTTCTAGTAATGCTCACCACTTCATTGATAAATTCTTCTGGGCTACTTTTTGACTCTGTCAGAATTTTCACTGCCACAGGACAACCATCTCTGATCTTCCCTTTGTACACTACACCGAATCCTCCTTGACCAAGTTTTTCTGAAAATGAGTTTGTCATTTTCTTCAAATCAATATATCGGTATCTTTTTGGAACAAGAGATCCATGGATCCCCATCAATTTCTCAACATCGTGATCTTTCTCTTTCTTGAAGAGTAGAAGCTTCCATGAGAAGATTCCATTTGAAATCTTGAAGATGAAAATGGTGCCAATTGCAGATATGGAAACACCAATAGCAAGAACTCCGGCTGTCATTTTCAATCACTTGAAAGATATTAGTGATTTACCAAAGCAAGAGATACAAATTTAGTGATAGCAAAGAGATGTTTACCTGAGAAGATTTCACCCCACCCGTGGAATCCTGGAAAAGGAATATCTATTATTTCCAAATCTGATGCAAATTATGTCTAAAATGTTTTGTGAATCTATTTTAGTGCTTCAGTAAAAAACTTAATTATGTCTTACGCATGTTTCAAACACTTAGTTCAATAAAATAAGAGGCATTGGTAACAGATAGGGACAACTGAATGGCGGATTCAATTTCTTGAGAGTATAAAGACCCAATTGCCGTTGGATTGGAGGTCTTGATAGAAAATCTACTAGCCGTCTTACTTGTTAGTATATATTTTTTGCAGTCTGAAGGTTTTTCATGGATTAAGATGACTTACAAAAGGTTTGGTCACAGTGGAGCCTTCTCAGATTCGTCGGCCTAAAACCATACTGATCATCTTATGACTCATCAGTACAGTTTATTCTAACATTATAAATAAATCAAACAGTGAGAATGGACCTATGTATAACATTGACTTTCCAGGATATTCATAATTTTCATCATGGTTGATCATAATTTCCACATAATCTATTCGCCCATGCCCAGCTGCAGCCATGGCGCAGCATTATGAACGTCATTGAGCATTTCAAAGTCCAGGCTTTCACTTCCAGTGACCTAATGAATTTCTCAGCCGGAGATCAAACTAATGACCCAATGAAGACTTAGAACATGACATAGCTGAGCATGTATTGAGTAGGACTTATCTTGACAATAGCACACAAAATTGCTAGACTTTGTATCCTGTCTGCACTGCCCGCCTGAGTCTAGAGACTGTTGCAGTTATCACCCACCGTCCACATCAGACCAAAGCCTCATGGGCTGCTATTACTGTTATATTGGTCAGATTAGACTCTATCTGCTAAATTGTTGGTTGGTTCACGGCCAGTACCATGCTCTTATTGCACGTGCCAAAGTAGCCCATAAAGGACGTGAGGTCGACACAAGAGTAACTTGTGATATTGCTAACTTTCCTTATCGAAAAGTATTCCATCACGTTGGTGTCATTGATGGACCAGTTAAACTGGCCGTTCACAGCCAGTGAGGCTTCAGTTAGGCCTACCTGGCAGCTGTACTACAGAGTCAGGTTACAGGTCACGTGAATGTGTGATGCAGGAGAAAGGGCTGATGATTTCTGGGTGGTACATAGAAATATGTTGTGCAGATCGTGTTCCAATAGTCTGTTCTAGTGAACTTCATTTAGAAGGTGTTAGCAACCCAGAGAACCTGATAAGCTCGGTTCAATATGGTGTTCTGCGCTGTCTTGTTGTCCTGACAAGTCAGCTCAAACTCGGCCAAGCTGCCACGTGAGGCAAAATTCAACCCCCAGAAGGGGTAAATGATGTTCTGCAGGCTGACATCATATGACGTTGAAGCTAAGGTTGGGATCCGGATTCTGATAAAACGCATCTGGAGAGATGCCACAGAGCATGGTGATGGTGATGCATCTCTTTTGGGAGATGAAATCAGGAGGAGAGAAAATTAGTTTGGACTTAACACATTGAAAAAGGAAGAGAAGGAAAAGTAAAATGATTTCCAAGCTTGACTAGGAATCGATGATAGAAGTTGGTGGATTTTGGTAAAGAAGGAAGAGAAATTGTTCAAAGAGAACCTTTGGTATGAAAATTCTTAGATGCCGCTGCCGGTCAATTTGAATATGTGCGACTTGGTCTGACCTGGTCTCTCTTTATCAATTAATTTACAAGTTCGAGTCTAGCCAGGTTTTTGACAAGCAAAAGCGCTACTGAGTTTGGTAATTTGGTGAGAGTTAATTTACCACCAATTAAAGGGCTTCTGAGTTCCGGTATGATCATCTCAGCAAGCACAAAATATGACAAGGGCGTCGAAAAGGGTAGGTACGTTTATTCTCACTTGGTCGCCTCTTCTCTTATGGCATTCATCTCCATTGCTAGCTAGAACGTGTGCATGGGGTACCTAAAATACACTATTTGTTTTAGCAATAATTGCCATTTCAAGCCTTTTTTGAATTAAGTGATGATGCCCTAAAAAAAGAGGGGAACAATGGTCATCAACAGTTTCATAGATCTCAGATGGACAAGATTCTAACATTGTCGGCGCAGCGCGGCAAAACATTCAAATGCAAGGTCATGGCCTAAGGCATATAGCTATAGCAATTTTAGCTCTTTCGTCCTTGACAGAGTAATGTTGTAATGGCAATAGCATCAGATATGCTTGCAACAACCCCGTATGTTCCACAAATTTCCTTGTTCAGAATGACTTATTTCATACGGCTCAAAGTGAAGAAGAGTTTCCACGTGAACCATGGATTGGAATATGGAGCTAAATGATGCTTTCTCTAGAAATCAGGCCACTGCACAGCATCAGAAAGCTGAAGAGGAATATTAAAGGATAAAGTCATATAATGAACTGAGTCAATTTATGCCCATGAAGTGAGGCATGACACTGAGATTTTAATAAAGGTAGGAGGTTGATGATCTAAAATGTACTGTATTTTCTACATAACACCGAGAGTTGCACAACTACTGGCCACTTCAGTTCTGGTAATGACTTGCTTAGCTATGCTAGAGCAACCAGTACATTCAAGGAATGTTTTCTCTGGAATGACCTAATTCATAGAGCTCAAAGTAAAGAAGAATTTCCACATGAGAAATTTAGCGGAATGGGAATGAACAGGTTAGGAAGCTATTGGTGCTTGGTGGTTCTTGGTCCACTGAAAGCTCCTATTGGACTTTGCGGAGCATTGGCCATCCACAAGTTTGATTAAGCAAGCTTTGCTAAGCCTTCTTACTTTTTTTCCACCTCCAGATTATAATGGATCACAGGCAGAATATTCAATTATCCATATTGGTGAAACTCAAGATAAGGTCCTTATCACAGATCCTCATATCAGTCTTGGCAATTTTAACTTGGCTGCATGAGGTAAATGGCCAACAACAGTACTGGAAGTACTAAAAGTTCCCTTCGTGCTTGTGTAATAGAAAACTGTCAGGTCTGGTAGGAAGCTCTAAGCAGAAACATTGATTAGGAAATAGTAAACATTCAATCCCATCTCAGTGAGCAGATTAACATGCTCTGAGAGAGCAGGCAGTCATGTTGCCTGACGAACTCATCGTGCCTCTACAACAAAGGAAGAATAAAGAAAAGAAGCTGCAAAGTCTGCCTCACCTTAAACTACCTCCGAGATGCATTACTGAAAATGTCACTCTACATGAATTTTGTATGAGAAGCATCAAAACAAATAAAGATATTAGGCAGAGGAGTATATAATTCTGCCCTAAAACCATTACAGCTCCAATTCGTTCCTCATACACAGGATGATTCAATGACTAAGATTTGGACTGAATGCAAAATGGCTTGTTTGTCAGAATAGTCATGGTACCAACAACTCTGGTATAGTCATGTTTAACATACTCAGGAGTCAGGCCAATATTGGAAGGACTACTGGTGCAATTTTCACTTTAGTCAAAATGCAAAGTGATGTTCAGCCAGATAAACGTTGAGTTAACCAGGGGGATTGTTCATTCCCTTAATTTCTTAATTTATTGTCAATTGAAGAATCAGAAATTAATTTGCAGAAAGACATACCTTTTGAACCAGGCTGCCCTTGAGGGCCTCCGACGGCAGACGGCACACACGTTGCCGACCCCGAGGATCCATCCGCACAATGACAAACCGTTTTATTCGCTGAGAGATCGTAACTGCATACTCCTGGAGCGCACTCTTTACACGCTGCAGTATCCACACCTAACTTGACCTCGAATCCTTGCTGCAATATCTTCTCCACGCTCGCCCGGCTTTTTCCCAACTGGGACGGTAGGGTCTGAGAGACGGGGACCACCGCGCTCCCCAAGCATCTTCCCGGCCCAACAGCCTCGGGAACCACATAACTGTCTGTATTAGCAATACCACTTATGGTGCACGAGAAGTTGCTCGAAACATTCCCTGTCGGCTTAGATGCAAACCGTAGATGAATGTGGAGTTGATGTAGCCGTTGAGCATGCTGAAGAGCGCAGGGTCGAGAGTGGTGTCAGTGAAGTTAGGGGAACAGATTCCAGCGGAGAAATCTTCCCGGGCGATCTGTAGTACGTCGGTGTCGGGGTAGAAATCAAGAACCTTGTATTTGACATTGGATATCGTGATACTGGCAGTGTTGTTCTCGCAATCAAGTCGTAGCGCCGGGTAGCCGCAACTCTTGGATCGGTTCCCGCCCCAAAAAGGGTAGCCGACGCCTTGGATGTTCCCGCAGTTGAATAGGTTGCTGCAATTCGAGTACAAGTCATCATTGCCTCGCGATCGAGCGATCTCAATCAGCAAGACCAAGAGCATGGCACATATCTGAAGATGTGCAGTCATTCTGGTGGAAAAACAAGTTCCTGCTCGATTGGATGGAGCGTAGTTGTTGCTGTTGCTTCAGAAAACAGATAGCAGGCTCAAAAAGATGGTTTGTGAGGGACGAATCACTGGAGTGCAAGATGAGAAACGGAAGATGGGAGATGGGTTTGGAAAAGTTAAAAGCAGTTTGAGAAGACTTGGAAACTTGGGGAGTTTACGTTTTAGGAGGCTACGGCCGGTGTCATGATGACTTTCGTGCCCTTTTGTTGACTTGTAGTCAATGCACAGCTGTTGTGCCCGGTCAACAAACAAAACAAAAAAAGAACGAGTCCATCCGCTGCGCCCAATTCAGATTTTTCAAAAAAATCTTTTTCACTTGTCTTTTAACTTCCATAAACACCCCTCCCTCTTTCTTCTTCTTCCTCCGTCTTCACTCATCCTCGATCCTCTCTCTCTCTCAACCCTCAAATTCAAAACACTGCCGCAGATGCACAAAGCTTCGTCAACTTCCTGCCTCATCCCCGGTGGCTTGGACCTAACCCAAGCCTTCTCCAAGCCGATCCAGAACATCCCCAGCCATCGCCCTCCAAGCGCCACACCAAGATCGCCGTCGTCCGGGTCGGCAGCGTCGGCATAGCTATCGCCTAGACCATCCCTTACCTAGGACCTCGCCGACGAGCTGGCCCTCATCAATGCGAAGCCCGACAAGCTCCGCGGCGAGATGCTCGACCTCCACCACCCCGTCACCTTTCTCCCCCGCACAAAGATCTCGGCCTCCATCGACTACTCCGTTGTGGTGAAGGAAAGACCGGCTTCCATAAACGCCAAGATCTCTGCCTCTGTTCCTAAAGGAAAGAGATGGTGGAGAGAGCGACGAAGGAGAGAGACGTAGGGTGTTAATGGGAGAAAGAAAATGATTGAGAAAAGAATTTTTGAAAAATCTGAGATGTGGACCTACTAGACACGTGTCGATCAACGGATGGACTCGTTTTTTTCTTCCCCCTAATTGGGCACAATTATTGTGCCCAATATTTTCTCGTACACCTTAGGAGAAACGCATGTCTTTCCCGTACATACATAATCTACAAATGACTTGACTTGCCCCGTTCGTTTCACTGGGAAAATATCATGTTTTCCTAAAACATTTTCCCGAAAGTCATTTTCCGGAAAATAACTCTATTTTCCTAGGTGTTCTACTAACATCTAAAATTTGAGTGGAAAATATTTCCACTGTTCGTTAGCTTAAACATTTTCTTGGAAAAAATCATCAAAAATTGAATTTTAATATTTTTAATTGACCCAAAAATTTATTTTATTTATTTATATTTTTAAATGATTTTTTAAATGATTTATATTTATTATTTCTTTTTTTCCCTTCCTCCTTCCGTCTCCTTCTTCCTCCCGATTCCTCTCGAGCGGCGTCGTCCGCCGTGGCCTCCTTCCTCCTCCTTCCCGCCGCCACCTCCTTCCTCCCGAGCGGCTTCCGCCGCCACCTCCTTCCTCCCGAGCGGCTTCCGCGCCGCCACCTCCTTCCTCCCGAGCGGCTTCCGCCGCCGCCACCTCCTTCCTCCCGGCCGCCGACCAAGACCCGTGGCCGATCCGGCGAGCCGCGAGCCGCGCCGCCCGATCCGGCGAGCTCAAGGCTCGGCCGATCTCACCCGAGCGCGCGGATCGGCGACGAGCTCGAGCTCGCCCGGATCGAGCCCGAGCTCTGCCGTTAGATCCCGCGAGCGTGAGCTCCGCCGGGGGAACCGACGAGCTCACGGCTCGCGGCCGCACGACGAGCGGCCGGCCTGGACGGCGGGCTCCCCGCGAGCCTCCCGGCGCCTCCGCGGTGCTCCCTCTTGAGTCGGATCCTCCCGAGCGGCTTCGAGCCGCCGGGGGAAGCGGAGCGCGGCGGCGGCGGTGGCTTCCCGGCTGGAGCAGGCGGGCAGGAGTGGAGGAGCAGCCGGGGAGGGCGGAGGCTGATCCCGGGAAGGACGTCGTCGAAGCCTCCTCTGTAGGGAGAGCAAGAAAGAGAGAGAGAGAGAGAGAACGAGAACATGAAGGGAGGAAAGAGCAGCGGGAGCACCAGAGCTTGTGTGAGAGCTGCGGAAAATGTTTTCCTCTTTTCAAAAGAGGAAAACATTTTCCGCTCATTCAAGAGGGATTTTCCGGTCAACGGAAAATATTTTCCGTTGACCGTGTGTTTTCCGTCATCCGAACCCGTAAATTTTGGAAAATATTTTCCCTAGGAAGTTATTTTCCGCGAAACGAACGGAGGGTTAATTTTGAGCTGAAGGTGCGAAAAGTAGATGTCCAAGGAGATTCAGGTCCTATTTTACCATACATATTACCACGTTGGTATCTGTGTTTCCTGCCTAAATCACGTTTTCTCCCGACTCCTGCCCCTCGCTATTGATGAACACTGATGACGACAATGTATTCTTTCAAAATACCTCGTGATACCGGTGGAGAAGTGAAGGTTAGGTGGTATAGGCCAGAGTTGGAGGCTGCCTTACAACGTCTTTGTCACCTTAGAAATGCGAGGTCGATGGAAGACTACCTTATAACATCGATCGTTTTCCTTCGGTCAAAATTGTTTGCGAATCTCCAATTATTTGTGCTTTTCGTCAAAAGTGTGGCATTCAGAGCTAATCGCGCTACCTCGACAACACCTCTTTTCACTAGCTTCTCTTGATGTTAGCAAATTAAGGAAGGTTTCTCTCTTGTTGAAAACGGGACAATAAATTTCTTCTTGGTATCTGCCCATATTGTTTGTAAAACCCGCTTTAATACCATTTGTCCTGAGTCGAAATATTCCCAGCCAAAGACGAGCCTGGGCGACGATAGTGCCGCTAACATGGGTAATCATATATTCTGAAAAAAAAAATAATAATTAACAACGTCACTTGACCCCCCTGCTTTGTTTGTGGACCTCACATGCAGGAGAATCCTTTCTACTCTTCCTCTACTATTCAACCCCTCTAAATTGTTTTTCTCTACCCACACGCTCGCTAATTGGGAAGGCGAAGCTGCCTATTGGTAGGGATGGGAAGTCCCGTGGTCTTCAAGTATTTATTGCTTGCCACCTTGCACTGGCCGATATTTCTTCAGAGAATTCTAGATGGGTGTAGAAGTCTTCGCAAGTTGGCAAGTTGCTCGACAGTTTGCGGGATGATTTGAGAGAGCCGGTGCCTCTTCTATTATGGCTAGATCTATCATATAGAGAGAATAAGTAATTATGCGGAAATGAAAAAATTTAAATAAATATTACAGCGAGAAGACAATTTCTGATGAAATTGTCAGATTTTACCAGTATACAATTCTATAAATAAAAAGAGTAAGGGATAGATAATTACACATAAAAATTTATAGTAATTCGGCTTTTGCAAGCTTGCATCCATTTTCTTGCAAAGAATCCACTAATATGGTGTGTATAACTCCTCGTACATTCTCAACTTTTAAATGATTACATAATGATGCTTGCAAAGATGAATGTATAAGATCACAAACATTCTTCAAACTTTGGAATTAAAAGTTTCAATTCTCATGAATGTGAATTTTGTTTTCTTCAGTTTCGAAACCTCCTCTTAAACTCCTCCTAGTCACCTAGATAAATCTTAGGAGGACTTATCCAACCAATCTACCCGTTGGTCTTAGATCTAGTTGAGAAGGTTTGATTGCTTCAAGATTGCCGAGGTTGATGCTTTCTATAACTTTTGCCTCCCATACAGCAGTTTGGGTTTCCAAGTGTTTTAACGTGGAAAGAATGTTTCGCCTCAAGTATAATATTCTAGGAAATCCAATTCTTTGAGACACACTTTCCTTTGGAACTCTTTATATATAAGGTACAAAATCTAACCAATTGCTACTAGCTGTTGCACGAGGATATTATCTTCTTTCTAGCCGTTTGACAAAGCACATAAGAAAGGAAATAATTAAGCGATTCCGATACTGATTGATAACGTCTGCTCACATCTCATAAGATTTTTCACCTAAAAAATACTTATCATTAGAATCAAAATATTTACTCCAAATTAGTTTTGTCAATCTTCAAAATCAATTTGAGAAATTTCATCAACAATCTCCCCTTTTGATAATGACAAAACTTTCTAAGTATAACTTAACAAAAGATTTTGAGAAAATTTAATAATCAAATAACTCTATTGAAAGCATGATTTTAGATAAGGCACAATGCGAAAATACCTGCAATTTCGGATCAAACTTTCCAAACTTCATATGAAAAGATTCCTTTGCCACCTGCAATTTCTTGTAAAAGAGATAACAATATTTGCAAAATATAGAGAATATCACATACGTACCTTGCTTTGATTCGTAGATCAATCTTGTCAATTATAAGATAACTTGTAAAATATAGCAAGTGTATCCAAAAATATGAAAATACGCAATAATATCTTTCGAGATGAAAAAAATTTCTTCATTCAACATAAATCTCAAATGCATATAACTATCAATATAACATTGACATATTTCACAAAAGGAATGTAGATGATATATGTGTTAAATCTCTGCGAGATCTTATAAATATGGCAACAAATATTACCAATTCATATCCCAATAGCATGTGCAGAAAATACCTTCCATTTTCTTTAAAAAAATTCTCACTTGAGATGCTTTGTTGGTTGCATCATGATTTGGATAAATTTCAATCAAGCTTTCTTTGTACAATTGCTTGCAATAAACTCATTCCTTTTTGGTATTCACGTAAATGGATCCTTTCCTTTTGTTAGACGCAAAATAGGAAAACCTCATAAAACATCCAAGGATTCTTTCCATAATCTAATGGCATAGAAAGATCATCACGTGAATAATATGCATAATCAAAAAATATTTTTAAAAAAATTCTCACTTCGCGACACATGATAAAAATATAAAATCAGCCCAAGAAATTTAAATTATCTTAAAACAATATATCAATCAATCACATGTATATTATTGATCATAACTAACGAACCACCGAAAATGCATCACACAATTCTTTCATAAAAGATATTTGTGGCACAACCCAATTTTACTTTATGGAGCCCGTCATATTAGGCACAATATGAAGACAAGATATCAAAAAACAATTAGAATATATATTCAAAATATATAATCATAGCAAATTGATAATTAAAAACATACCTTTACTTACCAAATTTTCTTTCTTTTTCTGTAGTACCTAAAAGAGAGCAATTCATCTATTCTTTGGTACCCAAAATTTGTTTCGGTTCTTTCTGGTTAGTGGAGGCAACAAACCTACAATTGATTGACTTGGATTTCCTCCAATCAAATGGAAGTTCTTGCTTAAAGTGATTAGGATCACCACAATTCAAGCAATCATAATAATGAGATCCAATAGGCTTGACAAATTGTTTACCAAAATGATTTCGATAATACTGGATTGATGGCATGCGCTTTAATCTTTCCTTGACATTGGGAGAGTCATCTTGATCTTACTTGCATTTTCAAAGCCAAGGCCAAATTTGTTGTAGTACGACATTTGTAAAGAGAGGGCATGCTCGAATGTCTTCGAGCCGAGAGAGAATTTCTCGCAAATTTTTGAAATTTCTTCCTTATAGGAATCAACTTTTTTTTCCAAAATATCTTTCTCTTCCTTGTCAGAAGAATTCTTCTTTTCCAGCTCACTGATGTTTTTCTCATTCATAATGTTTTGCTATCTCAATTTTAGAGACTTCCTTTTTCAACTCGAAAATTTTCTTCAACACTTTTTTATGTTCCGTGCATAACTCTTCAAAAAGATCATCATCACCGAGAATAGGATCCGAACAAATCACCTCATCTTCTTCAGATTCAATGTCTACCATTAAGCATAGATTTCCTTGCTCATCATCGCTAGATTCAAACTCTATGTAGCTCAACGTCTCAGATTTTAGAGCTTTTTTTTTTTTTTTCAAATTTCCCCTTCCTTTTCTTGAATAACGTACAACTGGAGTTTATGTGACACTTTTCCCTGCACTCGAAACATATTATGTCTTTACCTTCATTGTCGTCTCTATCATGAAAATTTCTTCCTCCAGATTTCTTGGTTGGCTTCTTCTCTTTAGAGTTTATTCTCTTTCTTGTAAGATGTTGAAATCTTTTGGTCAGCAACTCCATCTCCTCATTGTCATCTTCTTCATCTTCTGAAGCTAAAACATCAAAATCAATTTTAGGCTTTAAGGTCATCAATTTTTCTTACCTCTAGGATCTTCATTGTTCAGATGTTCTTCTTCATAGGATTGGAGTGTTCCCACGAGTTCATCCATGGAGAGAGGTGATGTCCTTTGAGTTTCTCAAATGGACAATCCTTGAAAAATCTTGTTCACTTTCATAGGATCTGATACAAATTGCCCTTGATACATCAATCTGTTGACAATGTCAGTAAATTTGCTGAACATGTCAGTTGCAGTTTCTTCAGGTTTCATTTTAAAGGCTTCGTATTGCTGGAGAAGAATGTTTATCTTCATTTCCTTAATCTGATTAGTTCCTTCATACGTCACTTGCAGCCTATCCCAAATTTCTTAGTCATGGGATATCGCACTTTAAAATCTTGCAAAATGATTCCTTATTCAGGTGACCGTAGATAGGTACGGGTCTTGGAAAGTGAATCCCCGTTTAGGCGACCGTAGAAAGATACGGGTCCTAGACACAACCAAACACTGGCCTACTAGGCGACCGTAGAAAGGTACGGGTCCTAGGAAAGTAGTTTCCTTACAAAATTTTGCTGCCCTACTAGGCGACCGTAGAAAGGTACGGGTCCTAGGAAAGTAGTGTCTTCGTTACTATTTTAGGCGACCGTAGAAAGGTACGGGTCCCGAACATGTAACACCAACTATCTTGAATCACTCTACCCTCCTTGAAGGTAAGATATTCCGGTAGGTTCCTTTACCATTTGCATACAAATTGCATTCCAAAATTTTGACATCTCGATGCCGATCTGGATGTCTCAATTCTCTTTGTTGAACATTTCACTCTGGATGTGAATGTTCTTCGATCTTCCTCGTTATACCTTAGTTTGGATCTAGGTATTTCGAGTTCAGAATCTTGACATCTCTGTCTGGACCCGGATGTCTTGATTATTTTCGTTAGAGCATTTCACTCTGGATGTGAATGTTCTTCGATCTTCCTCGTTATACCTTAGTCTGGATCTAGGTATTTCGAGTCCCAAACTCTTGACATCTCGATGCCTGGACCCGATGTCTTGATTATTTTCATTCAAACATTTCACTGGATGTGAATGTTTTTCAATAATTCTCGTATACCTAGTCCGGATCTAGGTATTCGATTTCCAAAATTTCGACATCTCGGTTTGGATCCGGATGTCCTAATTATTTTCGTCTAAACATTTCACTGGATGTGAATGTTTTTTCAACATTTCTCGTTATACCTTAGTTTGGATCTAGGTATTTTGAGTTTTTCAAAAATCTTGACATCTCGATCGGATCTGGATGTCTCAATTCTCTTTGTTGAACATTTCACTCTGGATGTGAATGTTCTTCGATCTTTCTCATTATACCTTAGTCTAGATCTAGGTATTTTGAGTTCAAAAATCTTGGCATTTCAGTCTGGATCTGGATGTCTCAATCTATTACCTGTTACGCTTTTCAAGGAACCTGAGTGAGAGTTGAGTACTTGTGGAGTAAATAGGGAGATATCATGTACCTCAAGATGTTTTACCGCACTGACTGGTAAGAAATCAGGTACGTCTTTTCCTTTCACATCATGCATTTGCATTAGCATTTTCATGCATCATATTAATTGCATTTTAAAATGGAATTCATTTTCCGAAAAAAGAAGAAAAAAAAACCAAAAATCCAACAAAAAAATCATTCAGTGCATGTGCGTAGTCAAAATTTAGGTCTCAATTTATCTTTGAAGGCAACCTCTACGAGCTCACCTTCAAAGAGGGGCAGCTGTTGACACCTAGATTTTGACGGTCCGTTTAGTCATTTATCACGTAGCATATAGATTCAGATGCATTTTTATTATTTTATTTTAATTGGCGTTTTATATTGGACCAGTGGTGGATATATTCAAATTAGATGGATCAGGCCCATGAAGTGAGCTCGTTGGCCCAAGCCCATGTTTTTTAATTATCTCGTGGAAAAATAGAAATTTTGAAATTTTCCTAGAATATGAATATTTGGATATGGCACATGTGTGAAAAAATATTTTTACGAGATTTGGATTTTGAGAAAATATTTATCTTAATCTGGAATTCTTATCAATAATGATTGGTTGGTGAAAATGTATCGCGGATATAGATTTGGAGGGGAAATCGAAGGTTTATCTCCTACCCCTATAAAAGCAACTGTGTACGAGGAAGAGGGGGCTTCTTTTAAAAAAAAAAGAAAAGAAAAAGTGAAGAGAAGTTCTGCAGAGAGAGAAAGAGAGAGAGAGAGAGAGTGTAGAGAAAAGTAAAAAAAAATACAGAGAGAAAGTGACGTGAGAGGAGACAGGAGGAGAGAAAAAGAAATAAAAAAAAAAAAAGCTGTTCTTCTTCCCCGGTGGGCTCGACCGCTGCCCGCGCGCTCGTTGCACTCCGGACTCCGCCGCCGCCCCCCACCTCCGAAGCCCGCAACCTGCAGGTCTCTCGCTCGCCATCACCGAGCACCACTGACGCTGCTCCTGCTCCGTTCGCCTCTGCTCCCGCCGCCGCCGCTTGAAGCCACCGCCGTGCCGCCTCTAGTCCGACGCCGAGCGTTCCCCTCTATTCGGAGCAAGACCCGAACAGATCTCAGAACCGCACGGACCCGAGTCCTCCGCCCGGGCGCCTTGCTCCACGGGTCCTTGCTGCCCGAGCGCCGCTGCTGCTCCTGTGATGAGCCGCGCCTCCTGGTCCGAGCTGCTGCTTCGCCTACCAACCCGACAACCCACGATCCGCGTTCCAGCTCCGTCGTCCCTGCGAAATTGCTGCTGCCTTGCCGATCCGCTCCACCAGTCGGACAAATCCCATCGCGCCTCGCCGATCTCCGTCCCCGATTTGCCGCACCGGAGCCGCCGCCCGACGCCGCTGCTCACCCCCTCGCCGGTGCCCGAACGCCGGCCGCTTCGCCCAAGCACCCCTGCAACGTTGCTGCCCCTCGCCGGACCTTCGCTGGAGCCCCGACCGCGACGCCCTTGCTGGACCGACGGTGACCACCACACGGGCACAAGCCTGCTTGGAAAGAAAAAAAGAGAAAATCATTTAGGTAGTTCTTTTTTTTATTTACTTTATTTTATTTTTTTTAAATGTTATTCTCACTTATTTATTTATTTTTTTCTTTAGTAGGATTATTCTAGATATATGATTGATGTTCCAATATGAAAGTGCCCTCAAGCGAGGGATTGATAGTCCGATTTTCGCGCCCGAAATCCGACTCGCAATCCCTTATAAAAATCGACAATCCAATCTCAAGCCCGAGATTTGATTCGCGATTTAAAATTAAAATTGGTCAACCCGATCTCATGCGCGAGATATGGTTCGCCAATTTTTGGATATCAATATTATCTTGCTTGATTTGATATCGTGTGTCAGGATCAATTGTATTTTCATAAGAGAAAAAATCAAAAAAATTCAAATTAAGATTAAGTATGTTTTAGAATATTCTTAGTCTTAGGGTTAAAATCGCAATCTGATTTCGAATTTTTAAATAAGAAAATCAAAAAAGGAAAATCCGAATAAGGATTAGGTTTGTTTTTGTTATCTTGCATGTTAGGATTGCAATCTTATTATGAAATTTTAAATAAAAAATCCAAAAAAGTGCATTCATTTAGGTTGTTAGTTTTTATTTTGAATTGCATGTTAATTATGTATTAATTTTAATTTCGAGATTAAAGAAAAAACACAAAAAAAATCATTGTGCATATTAGATTAGAATTGCATGTTTCATTTCAAATTTAGATCATCTTTTTAGATAAATGGCATTTTTGATTTAGATAATGTCTTAGTTTAAATTAGGATTTAATATGACTTAATCCCTAGTTTAAATTAGATAGAATCTTAATCTAGCTAGATCATTTGAAATTTCATAAAATTTGTCTTAGGATAAATTAGTTGCAATTTCTAGGATAGATTGCATTTTTAAAATAAAAAATGTCATTTGCATGTCATATAGATTTAAGTTCATGAAATGCACGTCATTTAGTGATAATTGTTAGGTTCATTTCTAATCGAAAATTTACCGTCATCGATTAGGTCATGTTGCGTGACATATAGCTCACACGTCATTTTAATTGAAATAATTTTGTACGTCATTGCATTGCATCGCACGTCATTAGAATTAAGTCATTTGGGTTAATTTAGATTGCATATTTAATCGTTGCATTTCTTTAATTTCAAAAAAAATTAGAATGAATTCATCTCATGCTTTAGGATAAATTGCATGCTTATTTATGACATACAATTTTGGTCATGTTATCATATTATTTCATGTTAGAATAGTGACATGCATTGCATAAGTCATCATTTGCATTAAATAAAATGAAAACAAAAATTGAAATTGCGTGTTAATTAGAAATCATATCTAGGGTTGCTGATGTGAATTCTTATTTAACAATGCAGATGCTTTCGTTGCTTCTAGGTATGTTTTGCAATATTTAATTGCTTTCTTGGGTGTTAAATTGGTGGATTGCGCACCCGCATGATCACCACACATGTTAAGGAAAAAGATTTAAAATCAAATCAAGCTGCTTGCAAAACATTTTTTAATAAAAGAGAAAGGTACCGAAAGGGCGTTAGAAAGGTCTAGCGTAACCAAGTCCCCGAACTCATAACCTCTGGTTCGTAGGAGTAAAGTAAATCTCCCGTTACTTTACTTGGGTTTCTAATTGACCCACCGAAAATAGATTAGTGGCGACTCTTAATTGACAAATCGATTGCATGTTAAGAACTTGAACTTAAGTCGCGAATTGGTATGGGCTTGGGAGAGCCTGAGTTAAGTCTAGGCTTAATAATCCATTAGCCAAACCCTAGGTGGTTCAGACCCCGAAAATTGGGTCGCAACAACCAGCAAGCGGAAGAAGAAGGAGAGCAGCTCGTCGTCGCCGCCACACGCCGCCGGGCCGCCGTCCGCACCACCCGCGCACGCCGCGCGCTCCGCCACCGCCCCTTCGTGTTTGCTGTCCCTGCCGTGTGCCATCCAGCTCCCGTGCCGCCCTCTGTTCAGCTCGATTCAGCCACCACAAGCCACGATCCGGCCACCTTCGGCCACCGTGGGCCACCGCTCGGCCTCGCCAAGCCACCACCTACCTTCCCGACCTCTTGCCGCCCCCAACCCTCTCTTTTTCTCTCTGTTTTGCAGTTGAACCAGCAAACCCGCGAGTGGATTTCCAGCCGGTTCGTGGGCCGTTTTGGGCGGTTTCCGGGCCTCGAATCCGGGCCGTGCTTTGGGAAGTTTTGTTCCTCGCGTCGCCCCGTCGGATTGATCTGATTTGCGCACGATTTGATGAGTAATCTCACTAATCCTTGCTTAGTGGACTAATTACGCTTAGTGGTTGTTTAGTTGTAATTAATTAGGTTTAAGTGTTAGATTAGTATAAATTAGTATTTATTAGTCAATTGTGATACAAATTAGATAAATTGAATGTGTATTTAGCAAGTAGACGTGGTCTACTATTTATTGAGGGTAGCCGGGATTTTTCCGACCCTAATCAAGCTTCAATTAGGCTTTTCGGGCCTAAGTGTAATTTTTGGTATTTAAATATTAATTTTCGGAATTAAATTAAATAATTATTTATTTTTCGAAAATTCAACTGGGATGGTTCGAGACCGGAATATTATGCTGATGACCATGGTGAAGTCCGTTTATTTAATCGGGCTTTATTTTGAGCTAAATCGAATTTTTAATATTAATTATTTAATTTTCGAAACTAATTAATTAATTATTTATTTATTTTCCGAAAATTCAATTGAGATGGCTAGTGATCAGAATATTATGCTGATAATTGTGGTGAAGTCCGTTTATTTAATCGGGCTTTAATTTGAGTTAATTAAATTTTTAATATTTATTAATTAATTTTCGAAATTAATTAATTAATTATTTATTTTTCGGAAATTAAGATTGAGATGGTTGACGACCGAAATCTTGTGCTAATTGTCATGGCGCAGTCCGTTTATTTAATTGAGCTCTACGTTGTATAGAATTAAATAAATTGTGATATTTTAGGGATTTACTCTAAATTGATTGAAATTGAATTATTGATTGGTAGTTGGCCGAGCATGGCTATTTAGCATTTTGAATGCCTTGTTGAGCTGTAAGTGGAGGGAGTGGTGAGAACTAACTGAGCATTCTATTGGTTGAGAACGATCAAGTACGAAGTATAGACAGGCGTGGTTCGGTGATTAATGATATCACTGTGCGAAAACGGCGCCTTAAAGAACGCACGTAGACTGTCTATGATCTATGACGGGCGTGGTTCGGTGATGAGGAATATCACTGTGCGAAAACGGCGCCTTAAAGAACGCACGTAGACCGTCTGTTATTTACGTCACCTTGGCGGAAGCGCCGCCCGAGAGCATTGATGTGGCTCTGTGACCGATTTCACTATGGGATATTATATAGTGTGGAACGAATGACCTAGGAATGGTCTGACTGACATGTAATCGACTAGTTCGATTGATCAATGATTTGATCCGATTGTTGTGATTTGATTGATTGTTCGTTGTGATTTATGAAGTGTTTGTATATAACCTTGAATTGCAGGTTGAGACTAAGGCCAAGGTAAGTCCTCTGACTCGTGCTGTGCTTAGGCAACCGAGTAGTGTATTGGTTCCCTAATTGAGTCTTAGTGGGGTAAAACTCGCTGAGACATAGTCTCATCCCAGTTTGGGGAAAACATTTCAGGACCCCACTGAGGAGCTGAGGAGGAAGAGTCTGTGAAGGAGAAGTATTTTTGGAAGAAGATAATCCCGAGAGGGATCTTGAGTACGATCCAGATGGACTGAAATTTCATCTTCTTTTGTGACTCCATTTTGATGTGAATAGAGTAAAGTAAAAAGTTGTGAAGAGTTGTGGAGTACTATGGTTTATATCATGTATAAAGGTTTGGTTGTGGATTTCAATATGAAAGATATGGCATACTTTTCTATCCCACTGTTTTATTGTCTGGGGATTTATAACTACTTCCGCATGTGCTTAATAAAAAGACAAGGGTCGGCGATACATAATCCTGGGATATCGCATTTTAAAATCGACAAAGTAGAAGGATGTGTGCGTGCCCGAGAATCAGAGCGTGACACGCTGGCCCTCAATTGAGGTCGACGAGCCCTTGCCCGCGCCAGGTGAGGCCTTGCCTTGGTCGGGCGACGACCAGCGACCGTCGCCAACCCCTTCGGCGATGGGCGGCCGCTTGCTCCTGCCCTTTTGTTTTTTTTTTTCTTTTTTTAACAGTTTTTAAAAAATGAATTTTTAGTTTTTAAATATAATTTTTTAAAATTGAATAAAAAATTATTTTAAAAAGCCAGCTAGAAAATAAAAAATAATTTAAAATGCCACGTCAGCATTTTCCATCAATAAAAATAACGGTGTTAACTTTAGGACTTAATTGAATCATTTTGACAAGTTTTAGGACTTAATTGCACTTTTTGCAAGTTTTAAGATTCAATTGCATTTTCGTAACAAGTTTTAGGACTTCCATGATTCCCTTAAAATTATGGTGAAAGAACTCTTGTTATTCATGAACAAAAGAAGAAAGTAGATTGTAAGGGAGCAAAAGTCATGGACCTGAATGTCATTCAACTTCAAGGCCACATGCTGGGAAGAGAGTTTGTTTTCATTGTGGAAGAACTGGACATCTCATTAGAGATTGTCGATTGAAGGTAGCCAAGAAGCAAGTTGAAGCACCGGCTGCAAATGTTACTATGATTTAGGAAGACATGATGATTATTTGCACTAATGAGAGCATCAACTTAACATGCCGGGACACCACTTGATTAGTTGATTCTAGAGCCTCCTTTCACGTAGTCCCTAAGAGAGAATTTTTTCTCTTCATATACAGCTAGAGGATTTGGTCTCGTGAGGATGGGTAATGATGGCTCATTGAAAATTGTTGGCATCGAAAATGTTGAGATTGGGATCAATAATGGATATAAGCTTATCTAAAAAGAGGTTAAGACATGTCCATGATATTCGCATTAACTTGATCTCCAAAGGAAAAATAGATAATGATGGTTATGTGAGTCACTTTGCCAAAGGGGAGTGGAAGTTAACCAAGGGCAAATTGGTGATGGCAATAGGAGTGAAAAACATATCACTTTCTGTCATACAAGTGAAGCTATGTGGCGGATATGTTAATGTAGTAAGGGAGGTATCTATCGAGCTTTGACATAAAAAGCTTGGACATATGGGTGAGAATGGAATGAAGATTCTTACATCGAAGATGCTACTCTCGATAATAGAAGGAGCGAAAAACATTTTATTTTGTATCATACAAGTGATGCTATGAGGTAGGTATGTTAATGTAGTAAGGGAGGTATCTATTGAGCTTTGACCCAAAGGGCTTAGACATATGGATGAGAATGGAATGAAGATTCTTACATTGAAGAAGTTACTCCCGAAAATAAAAGGTACCTCTATAAACCTGTGTGAAGACTGTATTGTAAGGAAAAAAAATAGTTACATTTAAATTTATCTCACAATTGAAAAAGGCTAATCGACTCGATTTGTTACATACTGATGTTTGTGCTATGATTTCGAGAACTACTGGTGGTACTTCTTATTATGTCACCTTCATAGATGATTTTTTTAAGGAATGTGTGGGTCATTGAATTGACATGTTGATACCTTTAAAAATTTACATGTGAAACTAGAAAAGGACATCCATAGAAAATTGGAGTTTGTGAGGGCTGACAATGGCAAGGAATACCAAGAGCCATTTGAGAGTTACTGCAAAGTTCATGGCATAAGGCTCGATAAAACAATGCCTAAGATACCACAACATAATGATATTGCCGAGAGGATGAATTGAACCATATGTGAGAGGATAAGGTGTATGCTCTCCCAAGCAACAAACTCCTTTTGAGAGGAGGCAATGAGGACGGTAATGGACTTGATAAATTTATCACATTTGATTCCATTCAAAGGCAAGACACGACAAAGTGTATGGAATGGTAAGAATTATTCTTGCAGTCACTTGAGAGTGTTTGATTGCATGGCATTCGCACATATACTGAGAGATGAACGGGCCAAGCTAGATGGAAAGGCCAAGGAGTGCATATTCTTGGGATATGCTCATGAGGATTTTGGCTATAGATTGTGGGATCCCAAGGCAAGATAGTGTTTTGAAGTCGACATGTGATGTTCTTTGAGAATCAAACTATTGAAGACCTTAAGAAGTGCGAAGAGCCTCAAAGTTTGGAGGAAGAGTTAGTTGACTAGGAGCCCTTAGACTCATAAAAAATTTTGTTGGTGGGAGAGCATAAGAAGAGGCTGAGAATAATTTGGGTGAGCAAGCACAAATCAAGATAGTAGCTAATGATGAGTCTGGCAAAGGAGTTAAGGCCGAGTTTGTTAACGAAGATAGTGGAGATGCAGTAGTTGATGATGAAGTTGAGGAGAAAATAACTAATGCTGATGATGTTCCTCAAGAACAGCCAAGGAGGTCAACAAGAGAGAGAAACTAGTAGAAAATACTCCCAAAATGAGTATGTGCTTCTCACTGACGAGGGAGAACCCGAGACTTTCCAAGAAGTGGAAATTGATACCCACAAGAAGAAATGGATGAAAGCAATGTAAGAAGAGATGTAATCCTTGCATGATAATCACACCTATGATTTTTTGAAGCTATCAAAGGGCCGAGAAGCACTCAAGAACAAATAGGTATTTAAGTTGAAAACCAAAGAAAATAGCTCCAAACCTTGAACTTGATGAGGAGATATATATATTTATATGGAGCAGCCTAAAGGTTTTGTCACTAAAGAGAAGGAAAATCTTGTATGTAGGTTGAAGAAGAGTTTTGACGGGTTCAAACAAGCTCCAAGAAATTAAATGATGGTAGTATAAGAAGTTCGATTCATTCATGGAGATAAATGAATACAAGAAGACGGTAGTAGATCATTGCGTGTTCATCAAGAAATTAAATGATGGTAATTTTCTAATTCTTTTATTATATGTTAATTGTGGGGCATGATGTCAAAAAAATCACAAAGCTCAAGGAGGAGTAGAGCAAAAAATTTGCCATAAAGGACCTTGAATCGGCGAGACAGATACTTGGGATGAGGATGTTGTGCAGTAGAGCTCGTGGAAAGTTATGGTTATCCTAATAAAAATATGTAGAGAAAGTTGTGCAAAGATTCAACATGAGCAATGCTAAAGCAGTTATCTCATCTTTGGCTAGTCATTTTCAGGTTAGTACGCGGTAGTGTCCTTCAAGTGAAAGGAAGAAAGAAGAAATGTTGAAAATTCCTTATACCTTTGCCATCAGATGTCTCATGTATGCGATGGTGTGCACATGACCGCATATTGGGTATATTATTGGGTATTAAAGCCCAACAAACAACATTGAGAGGCTATCAAGTGGACACTTGGGTATCTTAAATATGCATCTAGTTTGTGTTTGTGTTTTGATGATGGAAAATTGATACTTGAGGGGTTTATTGATGCAGACATGGCAAGAGATGTAGATCCTAGCCAATCCACATATGGTTATTTGATGATTTTTGCAGGTGGAGCTATCTCTTGGCAATCAAGATTGTAGAAGCGTTGCAATGTCCACAACAAAGGCTAAATAATAGCCATCACTGAAGCTAGCAAAGAGATGTTGTGGATGAAGAGATTTCTGCAAGAGTTAAGGCACAAGCAAAATGAGTATGTTGTGTTTTGCGATTGCCAAAGTGCTATTCATCTTAGTAAAAATTCCAAATTTCATTCGAGGATGAAGCACATTGATAGGTATCACTGGGTACAAGAAATGTTGTGAGAGAAGCAATTGAAGCTCAAGAAGATCCACATGGACATAGTGTTGATATTTTGATAAAATCTCTATCTATGATGAAACTTAAATTTTGTAGAAGGAGGCTAGCTTATTGAAGTGATAAGAAAGTTGAAAACCCTCCATGATGGGCTGGGGGAAGATTTGTTGGGAGCAGCCCAACATATTTGGGAGTCGATATGGAATATATGGGTGATTGCTCATCAAGAGTACTTAATAGGAAGAAGTTTTGTTATGGTAGGATGCTGAAAATAAAGAAATCTAAATAAGAAAGAGTCTTATTTAGGAAAAATAACAGGATAGAATCAATTCCAGAAATTGCCCAAATCAAAGGAATTCCAATCAATTGGGGAGATTTCTAATTGGGAGGCGATTGTCAATCAATTAGGGAGGATTCCTAACTTGGGTGGAGGTCTACCACTATAAACAGAATTGCTTGGGTGGAGGTTTCTTAATATGCTAGAAAAACACTCTAGAAACATTACAAGATTCTTCAACAACGTAAGTAAACATGAGAGTTCTCGAGAGTTTTTCAAGTAAGGGTGTGTAAACATGAGAAATCTCGAGAGCTTATCAAGAGATGATGTGTTTTGTGATAGTTATTAGGATTTATTGTGAGAGAAATACAATTAGGGTGCTAAGGCCTTGTTTGGTAACCGGTTAAATAGTAAAAATTTATATTCTTCTGTTTCTGGAAGTAGTTTTGAAACATAATCGTGTTTGGTAAAATTTTTGTTCTTAGGAACAAATTTATATTTTTTTGTTCTTGGAAGTAGATTTGGAATAAAATCAAGAATAAAAAAAAAAGTTGATTCTAGTTCCCGAGAACAATTCTAGAATTAAGCCCATATTTTCTCTTTTCTCTTTTCATTTTTCTTGTTTTTCTTCCCTTTTCTTCTTCTTCATCTACCGCTACCACTGCGGTAGCTGTCTACCACCCGCCGCCGTTCACCATTCGCCGCCCACCGCTGCTGGTCACCGGCAACTGGTCTGATGAGCTCACCGGAGGCAAGCCTCGACGATGGCTAGGCGGGCCTCGCCT
This sequence comes from Eucalyptus brandiana, assembly GCA_014182725.1. NCBI lineage: Eukaryota > Viridiplantae > Streptophyta > Magnoliopsida > Myrtales > Myrtaceae > Eucalyptus > Eucalyptus brandiana. The sequence continues at coordinate 31,554,525 of CM024673.1, forward strand.
AGCCCAGACGAGGCTCGGCATCCCTGACGTGGCTCGGTTGAGCCTCGCCCAACTGCTGGCAAGGCTCGGTCGACAATGGTCATTGGCCATTTGAAGAAGAAGAATAGGAGAAAGAAAGGGAAAAAAGAAAATAAGAAAAAGGAAAAAAAGGAAAAAAAGTAATAAAATTATTTAAAAATAAAAAATGATTTGGTGTAAAAATTTTGAACACGGTGATCGCACGCAATTCTATTCCGGGAATTGAAATTTTGGATAGTTATTAAACGGTTTAAAATGCTTAGAAATTGTTTTCGAGAACATAATAAAAAAGAATCATTTCGATCGAAATTGTTTTCGAGAACAGAAGCGTTACCAAACGCGCCCCTAATTGTATTTCTTTGATTAAGTGGAGCAATTCTTGGATCAACGTCTTGTGATTTTTCCCATCTTGGGTTTTCCACATGAAAACTTCCGGTATATCGTTCTTCTTTCTTATTTGCTTTGTTATTTACATTCTTCTACAAAGAGAAAAAATGGCTGCATATTGTGCGATTCTGATAGTTAAAATTTTGCCATAATCAGTTGCAATCTGGCTTAATTTATAACATCTTCTAAGTTAGTGTGATTACATGTAGCCTTCGGAGAGCATTTGATCTCCTAAGTTGAAGTTCTCATATCAATATTGCTAGTTGCTATAATTCTCCAAGTGAATTCTGCCTAACTGTTCTCTCCACTTTCGTTGTAATTCTATAAAAAAAACGTATTCAAACTAAAGAAATGCATGACAATTACCTCAAGAAGTTCTTTCCTACATTACCACTTTACCAAGTGTTATTGCTTTCCTACATATTTTCGTTCCTCCATGTCTCTAGTATTCTCTCCTCCTTGTGTCTCCCAATGGAATTCAATGTTGTCATCTCCTCGTGTTGCGACGATGGTGGTGTTGGAGATTACAAGATGGGCTTAGGTGGCATTTCCAATGACTCCACGCTTCCTTCCAGCATATCTATTACCTTTACAATTGATGGTCGATCAGATGGATTGATTTGAATGCACCATAAACTCACAATAATCATCTTTCTCACTAGCACTTCCTCCTCCTCTGTCATATTCTTCGGCAATTTTAGATCTTCGCCATGCTCTAAGTTCCTATATATCCATTCTGGGAAGTATATTTCACTGCTATGGGAAACTTCCATGTCAAAATCTCTAAAGTCTACCATATTAGGAACCAATTTTCCATAACTGTAAACATCCGACTTGTGAGAGACTCTCCCCAAGTTTCGACAAACAACTTCTGGTGCAATAAACCCAATTGTTCCTATCATGCCAGGAGTTGATACAACACTCTCTTGCCCATGACAAAGTTTAGCAAGGCCAAAATCTGAAATCTTGGGGATAAAATCTCTATTGAGTAAGATGTTCTGAGGTTTTATGTCAAAATGCAAGATTCTGGTATTGCAGCCTTGGTGCAGATACTCTAGCCCATGAGCAATGCCAATTGCAATTTGATATAGTATCTTCCATATAGAGGAACTACTCGTATTTAAAGCTCTTCTAGAATACATGAACTTATCCAATGAGCCATTAGGCATGTACTCGAAAACTAGAGCTCTTTTCTTCCCCTCGTAACAAAAACCTAAGAGAGTAATTACATTAACGTGAGATGTTCTGCTAATGCTCACGACTTCATTGATAAAGTCTTTTGGACTACTTTCCGACTTTATCAGGATTTTCACAGCCACATGACCAACATCTCTTATCTCCCCTTTGTACACTACACCAAAACCTCCTTGACCAAGTTTCTCTGAAAATGAGTTTGTCATTTTCTTCAAATCTGTGTATCAGTATTTTCTTGGAACAAGAGATCCATGGATTCCCATCAGTTTCTCAATATCGCGGTCTTTTTCGCTCTTGAAGAGTGGAAACTTCCATGAGAAGATTCCCGTTTTAATCTTGAGGATGAAAATGATGGCAATTGCAAATATTGAAACACCAATAATAGCAAGAACTCCAGCTGTGCTTTTCAAATATTAAAATATATCAGCAATTTACTGAAGCTAGAGATATAAATTCAATGATATCAATGAGATGGTTTACCTGGGGACAATATAAGCCGCTTGTTGGATCCTGGAAAAGGAAAATCTATTATTTCCAAGGTTGACTATAGTTACAGGAATCTGATGCAAATTGTGCCTAAGAAATTTGGTGAAAATAAGAGGCATTGGCAAAAGATAGGGACAACAGAATGGCGAATTCAATTTCTTGATAGTATGAAAAGACCCAATTGCTGTTGGATTGGTACCCTTGATAGAATATCTACTGGCTGTCTTACTTGTTAGTATTTTGTTTTGCAGTCTGAAGGTTTTTCCTGGATTAAGATAACTTACAAAAGTTTTTTCACAGTAGAGCCTTCTCAGCGTCGTAGGCCTAAAACCATATTGATCATCTTATGACTAATCAGTACAGTTTATTCTAACATTATAAATAAATCAAACAGTGAGAATGGACTTATGTATTACACTGAATCTTTCCATGATTTTCATCATGATTGATCATAATTTCCACATAATCGATTTGCCCATGGCCAGCTGGAGCCGTGGCGCGGCACTAAGAACATCACTGAGCTTTTCAAAGTCCCGGCTTCCACTTCCAGTGGTCTAATGAATTTCTCAGCCGAAGATTAAAAAGTCATCCATCACATTGGTGTCATTGATGGAGCAGTTAAACTGGCTGTTAACGGCCAGCGAGACTTCAATTGGGCTTGTCTGGCAGCCGTACTACAGGCTCAGGTTACTGGTCACAGTGTCCGTGGTGTAGGAGAAAGGGCTGATGATTTCTGGGTGGCACGTAGAAATATGTTGCGCAGATGGTGTTCCAAAAGCCTGTTCTAGTGAACTTCATCGTTTGGGAGGTGTTAGCGACCCAAAGAACCTGATAAGCACTGTTCAGTATGGTGATCTGCTCTGTCTTGTTGTCCTGACAAGTCAGCTCGAACTCGGGCAAGCTGAAGTCGTGAGTGATGTTTTGCAGGATGACACCCTAGAACGTTGGAGCTAGGATTGGGATCCGGATTATGATAAAAAGCATCTGGAGAGATTTAAAAGGGGATGGTGACGGTGATGCTTCGCTTTTGGGAGATGAAAATGGAAGCAGAGAAAATTAGTTTGGACTTGACACAGCGAAAAAGGAAGAGAAGGAAAGGTGATATGATTTCCAAGCTTGACTAGTAATCGATGGTAGAAATTGGTGGATTTTGGTAAAGGAGGGAGAGTAATTGTTTAAATAGAATCTTCGGTGTCAAAATTCTTAGATGCTGCGCCGGTCAATTTGAATATGTGTGACTTGGTCTGAACTTGGTCTCTCAATATCAAATTATTTACAAGTTCGAGTCTAGCCAGGTTTTTGACAAACAAAAGCGCTACTGAGTTTGGTAATTTGGAGAGACTTAATGATTTCCAATTAAAGGGCTTCTAAGTTGGTATGGATCATCTCAGCAAGCGCAAGTGTTAAATCACTTGATTGAATGTAAATTTTTTTTGGTCGAGCGATTGAATGTTATTGAAAAAAAGTTGATTCTTATTCCAAGAACAAATCTAAGAATCAAAACCAACTCTTCTTCCATTTTCTCTTCTTCTTCTTCTTCTTCTTCTTCTTCTTCTTCTTCTTCTTCTTCTTCTTCATCAATCACCATCCCGCGGTTGCTGTCTATCGCTGTTTGCCACCGTCAATCGCCATCTGCCACCGCCGCCGCCAGTTGCCGGCAACCGGTTCAGAGAGCTCGCCGGCCTGGCCCACGGTGAGGCTCAACCGACGAGGGCCGGCCTTGTTAAGGGCCGGCAACGCTCCAGTGAGGTCGTTGGCTCTTGTCTGGCCGGTCGCGGTCCGGCGACCGGCCACAAGAAGAAGAAGAAGAAGAAGAAGAAGAATAGGAGAAAAAGGAAAAAAAAAAAAAAAAAAAAAAAAGTAAAAAAGTAAAAAAAATATTTAAAAATTAAAAGAAATTAATTTTGAATAGAATCAATGAAAGACGGTATGCAAACACAATCCTATTATAGAATCGGAAATTTTAGATAGTTATCAAACGGCTTAAAATGCTTAGAAATTGTTCTCGAAAACATAATAAAGAAGAATCATTTCTGATTAAAATCTATTTCCGGGAACAGAATCGTTACCAAACACATCCTTATAGTTTTGCTTTAGTGGTCCCTACAACATTATGCACTTAGCGTATTTAAAGTACTATTCTGATGGATGGACTGGGATGTTCTTCTTCGTTACTGGTTTTTGTATAAAGTCTTTGTTCTGAATATCCTTATCCACTCCCTTGGACTGAGTTATAGTATGACCTAAGGGGTCCTTTCATTAATTCAAAATGCTGGGATCTGGAGGATGTATCTGCCTATTAAATTTTTTATCCTGGTATGTTCCAGTCGTTTTCTTCCGTTGTTAAGAGAATCATCCGGCGATTGACAGTTCTCAATTTAATGCTGCAGGGAACCAAGATAAAGCGACACCTAGAATAAATATCCCTTTGTATTGGTAGATGGAGACAAAAGATGGCTGGAGCCAGGCTAAAACCAGCAACCAACAATAGTCGTATTTATTTTTAGCAACGTAAAACAAACTTAAAAATATCACTAGGGCCTAACTATAAGGTCAAATCGACTACCGTAAATCTTATGGTTCCAAGACACCCAAAAAATTTTGACAACATGATTTTAAAGCTCAACAACCTTTAAATTCAACCTGGCAACCTAAAATTCGAACTGATCCGAAAGTACAGTCTAGTCAAGGAATTTATTCACTTAGATGAGCTAATGCTTACTTTTCGGATTCTTATCGGGTGCTCCGAAGTAGCGATAATCAATCACATTAAGATGTCCTTGACAAGCATGAACCGAAACCCTTTCTGTCTCTGGCGCAGTGCTTTTCTTTTCTGTTTCCCAATTATTCTTTTTATCTTTTCTCTAACTTTCATTTCCCTATTAAACCAGCCGCAACTATTATAAAGAGGCTGAAGGAAGTTAGTTTGATGAGCTTCACATATGCAGCTTGCACGGTCTCCCTTGTCTTTAAAAGGACCATACGTTGCAGTAAAGAAGATATTTAAGTTATTTACTAATGAATCTACGAGAGTCTCACCAAATTTCTTAGACACAATTTGCATCTGATTCCTCTGACTGTAGTCAACCCTGGAAATAATAGATTTTCCTTTTCCATGATCTAGCAAGCGGTTTATATCGTCCCCAGGTAAACCGTCTCTTTGATATCACTGCATTTGTATCTTTGGCTTCAATGAATCGCTGATACATTTTAATTTTTAATGATCGAAAAGGACAGCTGGAGTTCTTGCTATTATGGGTGCTTCAATATCTGTGATTGCCGTTATTTTCATCCTCAAGATTAAAACAGGAATCTTCTCATGGAAGGCTCCACTCTTCAAGAGCGAGAAAGATCCTGGTATTGAGAAATTAATGGGAATTCATGGATCTCTTGTTCCAAGAAGATACCGATATATTGATCTAAAGAAAATGACCAACTCATTTTCAGAGAAACTTGGTCAAGGAGGTTTTGGTGTAGTTTATAAGGGGGAGATTAGTGATGTTGGTTTTGAGGCCGTGAAAATTTTGACAGAGTTGAAAAGTAGCCTAGAAGAATTTATCAATGAAGTTGTAAGCATTAGTAGAACTTCTCATGTTAATGTAATCACTCTCTTAGGTTTTTGTTATGAGGGGAAGAAAAGAGCTCTAGTTTTCAAGTACATGCCTAATGGTTCATTGGATAAGTTCATGTATTCTAGAAAAGCTTCAAATATGAGTAATTCTTTGGAATGGAAGATACTATATCAAATTGCAATTGGCATTGCTCGCGGGTTAGAGTATCTACATCGCGGCTGCAATACTAGAATCTTACATTTCGATGTAAAGCCTCAAAACATCTTGCTTGATCGAGATTTTATCCCCAAGATTTCTGATTTTGGCCTGGCTAAACTTTGTCTTGGGCAAGAGAGTGCTGTATCAATTCTTGGCATGAGAGGAACGGTCGGATTTATTGCCCCAGAATTTGTCTGTCGAAATTTGGGGAGAGTCTCTCACAAGTCAGATGTTTATAGTTATGGAATGTTGGTTCTTGAGATGGTAGGCATAAAAAAATTTGATATCAAAGTTTCCAACAGCAGTGAAATGTATTTTCCAGAATGGATTTATAGGAACTTGGAGCCTGGCAAAGATCTAAAATTGCCGTTGAATGTGACAGAGGAAGAGGAAGTGTTTGCAAGGAAGATGATTTTTGTAAGTTTGTGGTGCATTCAAACTAGTCCATCTGATCAACCTCCAATTGTGAAGGTGATAGAAATGTTGGAAGGAAGCTTTGAATCACTGCAAATGCCACCAAAGCCCATCTCTTATTCTCCAACACGACCATCATCACAACATTGGGAAATGACAACGTTGAATTCCAATTGGAGCCACCGGGAGGAGAGAATACTAGAGAATATAGAGGAAAGCAATAACACATGGTAAAGTGGTAATGCACGATAGAACTTCTTGAGGTAATTGTCAAGTCTTTCTTTAGTTTGAATACGTTTCTCATGGAGTTACATGAAAGTTGAGAGAATTGTTTGGCAGATTTTACATGGAGAATTATAGAAATTAGCAAGAATGATATGAGAATTTCAACTTAGTAGATCAAATGCTCTCTGAAAGCTGTTTGTAGTCACACTTGGAACTTGGAAGATCAATTTCATCTCTCATAGAACTCACACAGAAATAGTTCCCAGCAATGTTACTCTTCCACCATCTTGTAGATTGATATTCTATGAATGTATAACATGACCAGTGAGAAGAGTGACATTTTTGTTAAACTCCAAGGACAGTTCAACTGAAAATCCTGGTTGTCTTTCTCGCTTATTCCTAGCCTCTAGGTTCGAGTCACCACATGTTCCCGTTTTCAGGTACTTAACGCTGTTCATTTTGTTGAAAATTAATTTGTTTATCAAATTGTTCAGGCTTCAGACTAAGTAAATGGAATATCAACAGCGATTATCACATTATCGAAATATTTGCAAGATTTATCAAAGCTGTACCAATCTGCTTTTACTTTTCTGATGTAGTTCTTTATACTCTTTCTTTGTAAAAAGACTGATACTGACATCATTTAACAGACACTAATGAACTTAATCATGCCTTAACCAGAAACCAAATGACCTTATGTATATGGTTAATGGCATCAACGCCAGCCGACCTTAAATTAAACAACTGCATAGTTGTATACTTTGAGATTTGGCCCAGTTGAATTCCACCGCCCAATAAGCCAATTTGTTTGCTTTTTCTTTGTTTTTTGGCCGCTAGGGCTGAATGTGTTTTAATTAATATATTTGAATTTGACTATTTCTCCCGACAGAATTTGAGCCAAAGTCCATTGCACAATCTGAATGTTTCGGAACTAGCCTTTAATTTGGTGGGTAACATTGGTGGGTAACATTGATGAGGTTACTGTAGAGGCTACGAACCTAGAAATGGAGAGTCGACATATATGCATATAACAGTGTAATAGACTCTTATTGAGATCAAGAAGTTTGAATATGGCATTCGCGAATCACGAGTCTCCATATCTCTAGCATCATCGGAACTTGTTAATGCGCCAGATATTAAGGTTAGTCCAAGACGCGGTTCAAATGATCTGCAGGACTACACGATGTCCAATCACTCACTCCATTTCCTCCTGTGGCGGCAGTGGTGCCTTCTCACCGACACGCTCTCCATCTGAATGTAGTGACCTCCAAATAACCTACCCTTTCTGAAGCATTGGCGGCGAGGACAATGCCGGTGCCTGCTGTGGATACTCTGGCCTTGGCCTGAACTGCTCCAGCGGCTCCCACCTGCCCATCCTCAGCCTCGGCAACGTCTTGAGTTAGGCAAACATCTAAAGTGGCCAGGAATAACGACTGTGGAAGAGGGATAGATCACGAGGAAATTGGTTTAGATAAGCTTGTGGTGCATTCAAACCATTTCATCGGATCGTCCACCAATCTCTAAGGTGATAGAGATAATTGAAGGAAGCCATGAGCTCTTTCCTTTACCACCAAAGTCCTATCTATCTTGTCTGGCGAGACCACCTTCATATTCTAAACACACTTCATTGTCGAAGGTCGCTGATAACGTTACGGTTGCGGGGTGGGGAAGTGTTGTTTTGATTGATAATGGATAGATTCAAATTGTGTGGAATGGATATCGATAGGTAAATGCAAATGAAAGAATAATACAATTAGAACCAAGGCATACAGAACATGCCACTAGTCAAGGATCAAGATCGGGATTGACAAAGTTCACCACTAAGGCCTATAGAAAATCACCAATCAAGGATACAAGACTTCAAGATAGAAGAAGTTCACTACCAAGGCCTATAGAAAATCACCAGTTGAGGATATATAGCTTCTTGGCTCACCACCAAGGAAGAATCCACCTTCTAGGGATATAGATGACAAGGATAGATATTTGCTCACACATAGACAAATCTCATATATTCTCAATACTCAAAATCAACATGCTTCCATTTGAGAATTTTCTTCATTATATAGAGGGACTATACATAGGGAATAAATTGAGTATTAAAGATAAGAGAACTACCTAATTAATAAACACAAAGGAACTAGATAGTGTATTAAAACACCTAGAGACTTGAACTTCGACTCTTGAAACCTATAATATAATTAAGATTTAAATATTTGGATGATATGGCAATTTAGTCCTAAACCTTTTGAAGATTTGCCAATTTAGATTTAAACATTTTAACAATTTGCCAATATAATCTTTTCAGACAATTATCCTTTAAGGCTGAAGTGGCAAAGTTTCAAAAGGTTTAGGAATAAATTGACACGATTAAAAGATTTATGACTAAATCGACAAATGGTGTGTTGACGCACTTGAAAGGTCTAAGACTGAATTGATCACTGTATAATAAGTTTAGAATTTTTTGGACAATTATCCCATTTTATCATGGTCCGATTGGCTCAAACAATTTCGCTAATAAAACTTTAATGCTTTTATGATTTCAACTTAGTCATATTGTCTTATTATCTTAAACATAAATAACTTTTTATAGATCTTGATCATGTATTTCTACCTTGCACACACATTCTCTTTCTCAATTGGGAATAATTTTAACATTGAGATTTTCTCGTAATTTTGATCACTTGTGATGTCTTGTAGACCTAATCATGGATTTGGTGATATTTATCCCTTCTTATTAGGCCCAAGCTTTTTTTTTATTTATTATCTCAGTATACTATAGTACTAGATAGGGGCACAAAAGCTCCATTGCCTTGTAGATTGGGTGGTAAGTAGATGAGGCTAGTTCAGGACACAAGCATGGGAAATGGCTTTGCTTGTTCGTTTAAGTTTAATTTCAATTATGTAGTTAGTCTTTAAGAAGTTTCCAATGTTAGAGCCTTTCACAGGGTCATTGATTAGGCTTAGCTTCCTACTAAGTCAATAAAGACTCCTATTTTTCAACTCTGCCCGAAGTATTTTCTATCTTCCACTTTAGTGATTCATCACTCACAACCCATCTTTCTTGTCACATCTTGAATCAGACAGGAAAAGGGGTAATGACATGATCATCATTCCTCTCGAAAGATGTGGCCTTAAACCATATTAAAAAAAAAAAAAAAAAAAAAATCAACTCCCAAAAGTTCCCAACTAATAGTGCTCTCGCCCTATTTGCCGCTAACTAAGGAATCTAAAAGCATGAAAAACAAGTGGAATAAGCAACCACAGCCTAGTGAGCAGTGTGTATCTCATCTTAGCACATCGAGCACCCACTATACATATTTACAAAATCATAACAAGACTTGTTTATCCAATTCCAATATATTATACACAAACAAGATAAAGATGAGTTATACCTATAAAAGTAAGATTCATTTGATCGATAATATCATATGGTTATGTTATGATATTATCAATTAAACACTACCTCGACTGAGAAACGACTAAATAACACTTAAATGCTAACAAAATGATACTTATGTGCCTACAAATCGTCCACTCAAAGTGATTATTCCAATCTAAATGCAATGTGGAACTCGCATGCAAATTCTAAAATCTCACTTTGACAAAACTGTTGCTCTAAAATGACTACCGTCAAACCCACGGCTCCACAATGCCGTAATTCACAATCCTCGTGACGTGCACTCACGGAAACCCCTTTCCTTTCTTTTCCTTTTTTTTTTTTTCTCTTTTTCCCTTCCTTTCTTCTTCTTCTCTCTTTATTTCCGCTTTCTGGTCTCTCATTTTCCTTTATCTCACGATGGTCTTCTTTTTATTTTGTTGACCGAGTCTTTCCGTCTCTCTTTTATTAAGATGGGTCCCACTGCCTTTGATTGGTCAACTAAGAAGGCCATTATGACAATTCTTGAGCCTGCTATTTGTTTGCTGAAACGAAAACAACCCGTCCATTGCTGAAACGAAAACAACCCCTGTCCATCCAACTGATCAGGAAATCCGTCCCCACCAGGATGAATACGCACCTTCCGTTATGCACCATGTTCTTGGTCTTGATGATCAATATGACTCAATCGCAGGGCAATGATGACTTGTACTCAAAATGCAGCTACCTGTTCAACTGTGGGAACATCCAAGGCGTCGGCTTCCCTTTTTGGGGCGGGAACCGACCCAACAGATGTGGCCACCCAGCGCTACAACTTGCTTGCGAGGGTAACAATGCCAGTATCACGATATTCAATGTCAAATACAAGGTTCTCGGCATCTACCCCAATTCCGAGGTCCTACAAATCGCGCGGGAAGATTTCTCCACCAGAATCTGCTCCCCTGACTTCATTAACACCACCCTCGACCCTGCGCTCTTCAGCATGGTCAATGGCTACAGCAACTTCACAATCATCTACGGCTGTCCAGGTGAGTCAAGCGCTTGCAACTCGTTCACGTGCTCCGGAAGTGGTCGTGCTACAATATACGGTTGTTGGGCTTCTGGGGCTAGAGGGCCAGGAAGTTGCTCTGAGAGCGTAGTGAGCCCCGTCTATCAGAATCTATTGTCCCGGCAGTTGGCTTATGGCTCGGTGAACTTGAAGGAGCTAGGGAAGCAAGGATTCGAGGTCAGGTTAGAGGTGGATTCTGCAGCGTGTAAAAGGTGTGCTCATTCGAAAGGTGTCTGCGGTTATGACATCTCAAAGAATACAACGGCTTGTTATTGTGCGGATGGATCATTGGTATCCACAACATGTCCGCCGTCTGCTGCACCTCAAGGTCAGCCGCCTCAAGGGCAGCCGCCTCAGGGACAGCCACCTCAGGGTCAGCCGCCTCAGGGGCAGCCACCTCAGGGACAGCCGCCGCAGGGACAGCCGCCTCAGGGACAGCCACCTCAAGGTCAGCCGCCTCAGGGGCAGCCACCTCAGGGACAGCTGCCGCAGGGACAGCCGCCTCAAAGGCAGCCTGGTTCAAAAGGTATGCTTTTCTGCAGTTTAATTTGCAATTATTCGCATCACTTAATCTAATTTAGACTTGTCTTCTGTTTGTTCCATGAATGGTGCCAACAATAATGTTGCTTACTGTTAAAGGGAATCCCAAATCACGTTGATATTAGGCAATTACTCAGACACCCTTGAGTTTTGGAGAAATTACCCTGGACACTAACCTTTTCAAAAAGAATATCAGCCAGATTATCCCTGTCATACTTAAGACTTAAATGCAACTATTGATGTGCAATGGCCAAGGTGGTCGTCAGGTGGTGCTTCTGTGGTCGCCATATCCTGCCCTGAAGAGCAAATACCCAAAGATTACTAGGCAGCTCCTAAGAATCTAGATCACCATGACATTAGATTCATCTACACGTATTCACGTCTGAGCAAAAGTTAATTTCATTACAGTTGCCGTGATAACTTGACTCTGCCAAAGGAGCTTAAAGTGGTACAGCTATCGCCAGCAGAAAAAAAAAAAAGCATGTTTGATGTATTCATAATGTAAAAAATAAACTCTACTCCTATGTCATAAAATGATCAATATGGTTTTGGGCCTACGATGCTGAGAAGGCTCTACCGTGACCAAACCTTCTATAAGTTACCATAATCCTGGAAAAAACGTGCAGACTGCAAAACAAAAAACTAACAAGCAGACTGGAAATAGATTTTATATCAAGAGCACCAATCCAACAGCAATTGGATCTTTATACTATCAAGAAATTTAAATAACCATTCAGTTGTCCATCTCTGTTGCCATTGCCTCTTATTTTACTGAACTGGGTGTTAGATACCTGTGTTAAGACATAATTAGTTTTTCACTGAAGCACTAAAAAGATTTCACCAAACTTCTTAGATATAATTTGCATCAGATTCCTGTAACCGTAGTCAACCTTGGAAATAATAGACTTTCCTTTTCCAGGATTTAGCAGGCGGCTTATATCATCTCCAGGTAAACCATCTCTTTGATAGCACTGAATTTGTATCTTTGGCTTCGATGAATCGCTGATACATTTAAATTTTTAATGATTGAAAAGGACAGCTGGAGTTCTTGCTATTATTGGTGCTTCAATATTTGCGATTGCCATCATTTTCATCCTCAAGATTAAAACAGGAATCTTCTCATGGAAGTTTCCACTCTTCAAGAGCGAGAAAGATCCCGACATTGAGAAATTGATGGGAATTCATGGATCTCTTGTTCCAAGAAGATACCAATTTATTGATCTAAAGAAAATGACCAACTCGTTTTCAGAGAAACTAGGTCAAGGAGGTTTTGGTGCAGTGTATAAAGGGGAGATCAGAGATGTCGGTCTTGTGGCCGTGAAAATTCTGACAGAGTCAAAAAGTAGCCCAGAAGAATTTATCAATGAAGTCATGAGCATTAGTCGAACTTCTCACGTTAATGTAATCACTCTCTTAGGTTTTTGTTACGAGGGAAAGAAAAGAGCTCTAGTTTTCGAGTACATGCCTAATGGTTCGTTGGATAAGTTCATGTATTCTGGAGAAGCTTTAAATATGAGTAGTTCCTTGGAATGGAAGATACTATATCAAATTGCAATTGGCATTGCTCGTGGGCTAGAGTATCTGCACCGAGGCTGCAATACCAGAATCTTGCATTTCGATATAAAACCTCAGAACATTTTGCTCGATCAACATTTCATCCCCAAGATTTCAGATTTTGGCCTTGCTAAACTTTGTCATAAGCAAGATAGTGCTGTATCAACTCATGGCATGAGGGGAACAGTTGGGTTTATTGCACCAGAAGTTGTTTTTCGAAACTTGGGGAGAATCTCTCACAAGTCCGATGTTTACAGTTTTGGTATGTTGGTTCTTGAAATGGTAGGCTTTAGAAATTCTGACATCATAGTTTCCAATAGCAGTGATATGTACTTTCCAGAATGGATTTATGGAAACTTAGAGCTTGGCAAAGATCTAAAATTGCTGATGAATGTGTCAGAGGAGGAGGAAGTGCTAGTGAGGAAGATGATTATTGTGAGTTTGTGGTGCATTCAAACTAGTCCATCCGATCGACCTCCAATTGTGAAGGTGATTGAAATGTTGGAAGGAAGCTTTGGATCACTACAAATGCCGCCAAAGCCCATATTGTATCCTCCAACATGACCACTATCGCAACATTGGGAAGTGATGATGCCAAATTCCAATGGAAGCCTCGAGGAGAGAATAATAGAGATTTCAGAGGAAAGCAGTAATACATGGTAAAGTGGTAATGTATAACATAAATTATTGAGGTAATTTTCATGCCTTTCTTTAGATTGAATGTGTTTTTCTTAGAGTTACAGTGAATGAGGAGAGAATCGTTAGGTGGATTTCACTTGGAGAATCAAAGCAATTAGCAAGAATGATATGAGAATTTCAACTTAGGAGATCAAGTGCTCACTGAAGGCTGTTTGTAATTAGAACTTGGAAGATCAGTCTCATCTCTCATAGAACTCACAAGGAAATGGTTCCCAGCAATGTTACTCTTCCACCATCATGTAGATTGATATTCTATGAATGCATGACATTACCAATGAGATGAGTGACGTTTTCGTTAAACTCCAAGGACTGTTCAACTGAAAATCCCGGTGGTCTTTCTCACCCTCTAGGTGTGAATCGCCACACTTTCGCACTCTCTGGTACTTAAAATTGTTCATTTCTTTGAAACTTAAATTGTCTATCAAATGGTTCAGGCTTCAGATTAAAAATATGATATACCAACAACGATTATCACATTATCAAAATATTTGCAAGATTCCCAAATCTGTATCAATCTGCTTTTACTTTTCTGATGTAGTTCTTTATTCTCTTCCTTTGCAAAAAGACTGATACCAACATCATTTAATAGACATTGATGAACTTAATCATGCATTCACCAGAAACCAAACGACCTTCCGTATAGGACAAATGGCATCAACGCTAGCCGACCTTACATTAACCAACTGCACAGTTGTATACTTTGAGATTTAGCCCAGTTGAATTCCATCGCCCAATAAGCCAATTTGTTTGCTATTTCTTTGTTTTTTGGCCGCTAGAGATGAATGTTATTTAATTAATATATATGAATTTGACTATTTCTCCCGACAGAATTTGAGTCAAAGTCCAGCGCACAATCTGAATGTTCCCGAACGAACCTTTAATTTGGTAGGTAACATTGATGAAGTTACTGCAAAGGCTACGAATCCAGAAATGGAGAGTCAATATATATGTATGTAACATAGTAATAGATTCTTCTTGAGATCCAGACGTTTGAATATGACGTTCGCAAATCGCGAGTCTCAGTGTACTCATTGATGCTTGGGTATGCATGCATGTTAAGGTTAGTCCCAAGACGCGGTTCAAATCATCTGCAGTGCACGATGTCCAATCACTCGCTTCATTTCCTCTTCCTCTTCTTCAACAACTTCTGTGGCGGCAGTGGTGCCTTCTCACCGACACGCTCTCCATCCGAATGCAGTTTGCTCCAAATAAGCTACCCCTTCTGAAGCATTGGCGGCGAGGCAATGCCAATGCCTGTTGTGGATAATTTGGCCTTGGCCTGAGCTGCTCCAGCGGCTTCCCTAGCCGTGTAAAAAACCGAACCAAAAAGTTCTCTCTCTCTCTTTTTTTTCAGTTCGATTCTCATTGAAAACAAAAAAAAAAAAAAAAATTAACCGGTTCGATTTACCAAACTGATAGAATTTTTTTTTTTTTTTTTTTTTTTTTTTTAAAAAAAAAAAAATCCATATATTTTTTCTTTTATTTAAAAAATTATTATTTTTATTTTTCCTTTTCTTTTTTTTTTTCCCCATAGCTGGAGCCTCGCCACGGGCCGGTGAGGCCAAGCTCGCCCGATGCCAATGAGCTTGAGCCCCACCAAATCCGGCAACCTAGGCAAGGCTCAAGCCTTGTCGTAGGTCACCAAAGTCGGCAAGGCTCAAGCCTCGCCCAACTCGTTGGATCTAGCGGGCTCAAGCTCGCCGACATCCGGCAAGCTCGGCCTCACCTCTGGCCAATCACCGGTTGACGATCGGCCAATGAAGAAAAAAAGAATAAAAAAGAATAAAATAATTTTAAATTTTGATTTTTTAAAAAATAAAAAATTTATTGAAAGGGATGCATGTAGGAAAAAAAATAAAAAACAAAAATGAAAGTAAAAACCAAGAAACTGAACCAAACCGAACCGGGATTTCAGTTTGGTTCAGTTTCAATTCAGATTGGAATTTGGTTCAGTTCAATAAATTTTCTTCTTGGTTCGGTTTAGTTTTTTTGGAAAAGTGAACCGAACTGAACCATTTACACTCCTAGGCTTCCCCCACCCATCCTCAGCCTCGGCAACGTCTTGAGTTAGGTATTGATCTAAAGTGGACTGGACTAACGACCGTGGAAGAGGGAGAGATCACAAGGAAATTGGTTGATAACCTTGTAGTGCATTTAAACCATTTCATCGGATCTCCCAATCTCTAAGGTGATAGAGACTCCCGAAGGAAGCCATGAGCTCTTTCCTATACCTCCAAAGTCCTATCTATCCTGTCTAGCCAGACCACCTTCATATTCTAAACACACTTCACTGTCAAAGTTCACCGACAGTGATACGGTTTCGGGGTGGGGGAGTGTTGTTTTTAGTGATAATGGATAGATTCAAATTGTGTGGAATGGATATTGATAGGTAAATGCAAATGAAAAATATAATATGATTAGAATTAGGGCATATAGGACACGCCACAAGTCAAGGATCAAGATTGGGATTGATAAAATTCACCACCAAGGCCTACAGAAAATCACCAGTCAAGGATACAAGAATTCAAGATAGGAGAAGTTCATCACAAAGGCCTATAGATTATTATTAGCTAAGGATACAAGGCTTGTTGGTTCACCACCATGGAAGAATCCACCTTTCAGGGATACAAATGCCAAAATAGATATTTACTCATGTAGAGACAAATCTCATCTATTCTTGATATTCAAAATTAACTTGCTTATATTTGAGAATTCTCCCCATTATATAGAGGGGCTATACGTAGGGAATAAATTAAGCATTAAAGATAAGAGAACTATCTAATTAATAAAGACATAGGAACTAGATAGTGTATTAAAACACCTAGAGACTTGAACTTTGACTCTTACAACCTACAACACAATTAAGACCTAAATTTTTTGATGATTTGCTACTTTAATCCTATACGTTTTGACATTTGCCAATTAAGATATAAACATTTTAACGATTTGACAATATAGTCCTTCTAGACAATTATCCAAATAATAAATTTAGAAATGAAGTTACAAAGTTTCAAAATGTTTACGACTAAATTAATATAATTGAAATGTTTATAACTAAATTGATAAATTGTCAAAATGTTTGAAGCTAATTTGACACAGTCAAAAAATTTTAGAATTAAATTAGTTGTTGTACAATAGATTTAAATTTTTTTGGACAATTATCTTGTTTTTTTTTTTTTTTTTTTTTTTTTGGTGACCCAAGGAACCCCCGCACGGCCGGTAATCGGAGAGTAAATCCTGGGGGCAGCACAGGTGAAACCACCACCCCATGCCACCGGGCAAATCACCACACAACGCTTCAGCCTCCCTGCTTCGCAGGGGCTCTCAAACCTTGGCCTTCACCAGGGAGAGCAAAGGATCTACCCTCTACGCTGCAACGGTCGGTGGTTTTGGACAATTATCTTGTTTCATCGTGGTCCAATTGCCTAAAAAAATTTCACCAATAAAACTTTAACACTTCTATAATTTCGACTTAGTCATATTATCTTATTAATGTAAAAATAAATAATCTTTTATAGATCTCGATCATATATTTCGAGCTTGCACACACAGGCAACATTCTCTTTCTCCATCAGGGATAATTTTAACGTTGATGAATCTTTTTTATTGTGGACCAGTTAAAAATGTAAGATAAACAAAGTGAGTGCATTACACATGGGTCTTTAATCATGTTCTTTATTTATGGCTTCCTTGTCTATTAGTATTAGCCAAGATCACCCTCACACAGTTCTACAACAAAAGTCAAGAAAAGTAGTCACGACACGAGTCTTTCATACAGTGTTCCACTGTTTTAGTTCATTATCCGGCAACGTAGACGTTACGGCCAATTAAGAAGTCAATAAACGCAATGAGAAATTTCGAACTTGAAACCCTAAAATTTTGTTCCGGCGAAATCATCGCTTTAAAACAACTCTCGACAAACCTATAGCTTCGCAACATCATAAATCACCATTTCCATAAAATTCCAAAGCTCAACAATTCAATAATTGAACTTTGCGGCTCAAATTTCCTAAAATTTCAAATTTAAGTCATAAATCTGAAAACTACTCTGATTGATAGAACGAGAGGCGTGCATGCTCTCAGCCTCATTAAAAAGCTGAAGCATTCCACTGGTACCTTTTTGCTTTTCCTTTGTTGCATTTTCAACTATTTTTTTTTTCCTTTTTTTATTTGACCCCTTGACTTTCTGACTTTCAAAAAGCCCATATTTTACGCTAGCAGGGCCCCACGTAGAAGCGGACCCAGCCAACATTATTTTTCCAACCCATCTTCCACTTCAGCGATTCATCATCGCTCACGATTCATCTTTCTTGAGCCTGCCTATCTGCTTGCTGAAACAACAAGAACCACCGCACTCCATCCAACTGATGTCTTCCACCAGAATGAATTCGCATCTTGTTCTGTTATGCGCCGTGTTCTTGGTCTTGATGATCAGTATGACTCGATCGCAGGACAATGATGACTTGTACTCGAATTGCAGCAAACTGTTTCCCTTTTTGGGGTGGGAGCCGATCCAACAGTTGCGGCTACCCAGCGCTGCAACTTGCTTGTGAGAATAATGCTGCCAGTATCATAATAGCCAATGTCAAATACAAGGTTCTCGGTGTCTACCCTGGCACCGAGGCCCTAGAAATCACCCGGGAAGATTTTTCCACCGGTATCTGCTACCCGGACTTCACTAACACCACTCTCGACCCTGCGCTCTTCAGCATGGGCAAGGGCTACCGCAACCACACATTCCTCTACGGTTGTCCAAATGCGCCAAGACCAGATGACCGCATCGAGTTCTCGTGCGTCATAAGTGGTATTGCTAATACAGACTGTTATGCAGTTCCCAGGACCGCAGGGCCAGGAGATTGCTCCCAGAGTGTGGTGGTCCCCGTTAATCAGACTCTATTGCCCCAGTTGGGGAATAGCTCGGAGAGTTTGGAGAAGATGGTGCAGCAAGGATTCGAGGTCAGGTTGGAAGTGGATTCTGCGGCGTGTACAGGGTGTGCTAATTCAAAAGGTGTCTGCGGTTATGACATCTCGAAGAATACAACGGCTTGTTATTGCGCAGATGGATCATCGGGGTCGGCAACATGTGTGTCGTCTCCTGCCGGAGGACCTCAAGGGCGGGCGCCTCCGCCTCAAGGGCAGGCACCTAAAGGGGGGGCGCCTCCACCTCAAGGGCAGGTGCCTCAAGGGCGGGTGCCTCTGCCACAAGGGCGGGCACCTCCAGGGCAGCCGCCTCAAGGGCAGCCTGATTCAAAGGTATGCTTTGCTGCCACAGATGGATCATCCGTTTTTCTACAAGTTAATTTCAAATTATTTCAATCTACTTATTCAATCTAACTTAAGACTTGTCTTCTGTCATAATTGATGTGGGCATTGTTAATTTCTTCAGAAATTGTAGGCTAACAAGAATGTAAGGAATGAAAAATCCCCCTGGTTAGCTCAACGATTATCTGGCTGAACATTACTTTGCATTTTGACTAAAGTGAAAATTGCATCGGCAGTACTTCCAATGATGTCCCATTCAAGTATATTAAACATGACTATAGCACAGTTGTTGGTACTATGACTTTTCTGGTAAACAAGCCATTTTGCACTCGGTCCAAATAATAGTCATTGAATCATTAAGTGTATGTGGAATGAATTGGAGCTGTTAAGATTTTCCTAATCGATGAGTCTGCTTAGAGTTTCTTACCTGAGCTGACAGTTTTCTATTACACAAGCACGAAGGGGACTTTTAGTACTTTCAGTACCATCTTTGGCCATTTACCTTTATATGGCCAAGTTAAAATTGCCAAGACTGATATCAGCATCGGTGGTACGGACCTCATCTTGAGTTTCACCATGAAAATAATTTAATATTCTACCTGTGATCTAATATAATCTGGAGGTGGAAAAGAAGTAAGCAGGCTTAGCTAAGTTTGCTTAATCAAACTTTCTGGATGGCCGATGCTCTAGAAACTGGAAAGTCCAAAACGAGCTTTCAATGGACCAAAAACAGCAAAGCACCAATAGCTTCAAGGCCTGTTCATTCCCGTTCCGCTAAATTTCTCATGGGGAAATTCTTCTTCACTTTGAGCTCTATGATTCAAGTCATTCCAGAGAAGCCATTTGGGGAATGTACTGGTTGCTATAGCATAGCTGAGCAAGTCATTACCAGAACTGAAGTGGCCAGTAGATTGCGGAACTCTCAGTGTTATGCAGAAAATACAGGACATCTTAGATCATCGACCTCCTACCTTTATTCAAAATCTTAAGGACTTGCTATATATATATATGTACCGAAGCCTCACTTCGTGCGCATAAATTGACTTTTCAGTTCATTATATAACTTTATCCTTTAATATTCCTTTTCAGCTTTCTGATGCTATGAAGTGGCAGGATTTCTAGATAAAGCATCAGTTAGCTCCATCTTCCAATCCATGGTTCATATGGAAACTCTTCTTCACTTTGATCTGTATGAAATAAGTCATTCTGAACAATGCAATTCTTGGAACATACGGGGTTGTTGCCAGCATATCTGATGCTATTGTCATTGCAACTTTACTCTGTCAAGGGTCAAAAGAGCTAAAATTGCTATAGCTATTTGCCTTAGGCCATGACCTTGTAGTTGCAATGTTTTGCCACGTAGTGCCGATGATGTTAGAATCTTGTCCATCTGAGATATATGATACTGTTGATGACCATTGTTCCCCTCTTATTTTAGGGCATCATCACTCAATTTAAAAAAATATTTGAAATGGCAAGCATTGCTATAACAAATCATGTATTTTAGGTACCCTATGCACACTTTCTAGCAAGCAATCGAGATGAAAGCCATAGGAGAAGAGGCGACCAAGTGAGGATAAACCTACCTACCCTTATCAGCTCCGGCCATCCCCTTTTGGACGCCTTTGTCGTACTTTTGAGTATCGGAATGGCCAGTGAGCTACAGTGCATAGGTCCCCATTGGTGACTCTTCATTCTTCCTAGGTCCATCCATCTTCAGCACATAATGCATTGGGCAGGATAGTCACCTCCGGTCCTGGTTTGTGCTCCTACCGGAAGCCACCAAAGCCATCATGACCCAGTGTCCTATATCTGCTTTTCAATAGGGTTAATACCTTGAAAAACCCCAAACCGGTACACATGTGACAAATTTACCCCAAACTATTTTTTTTGACCACCAAAACCCCAAACTAGTATACCTTTGACAAATTTACCCTAAACCTGGTAGACACCCGTGACAAATTTACCCCCTGTTAGTTTTGGTTAAATTTTCTTGTTAAATTATAAAGTTAAATAACACGTGACAATTGACCTGTATATCAATTTGGGATTTTACACTCTGTTTGTCACAGTTTATAATTTTTGTGATTTTTTTGTGGCATTAATTTAATTTTTCGGAGGGTATATTAGTCACAAATTTACCAGTTTGGGGTTTTTTGTGGTCGAATAAATTAGTTTGGGGTAAATTTGTCATAAATGTAGCAGTTTAGGGTTTTTTATAGTTAGTTGGGGTAAATTTGTCACAGGTGTACCAGTTTGGGGTTTTTCATGGTCAAAAAAATAGTTTGGGGTAAATTTGTCACAAGTGTACCAGTTTGGGGTTTTTTAAAGTATTAACCCTTCTCAAAGCCAGTGCTCCAATGCTAATCTAATAAGTTTTTTTTTCCATGTTAATCATGCACATGCATTAACCCATTAACATTTATAATTAAAAGGCAGCAACTGAAGCTGCTTGTTTGGAATTAGAGAAGTGGCAAAAAAAAAAATCTCAAAGCGGCAGGAAGTTTTGACGATTTGGGAGACGACCACAAAGATGGCTTCCGAAGAGTTAAAAATTTTGCAGAACCATACCATAAAAGATTTTTCAGCCATTGAAGATCTCTGTCGGTGTGATGAATATCCATATTTGCACAATCATGTTCAAGACATGATTAGTCTTTTCCATATAGGAAATCATCTGAAAACTATTTATGGAGCGATACTAATCTATTTCAAGTAACTTCCTCTCCCCTTCGGTTGGATTGGAATGCCACATCCTTTTTCCATCTACCCATACAAAGGGATTTATCTGTTCTTAGCTTGAGCTTATTAAAAACGCTTCTCTGTTATGGATGTTGTGAGGTTGTATGTTAATTTTTAATGAGTTAAATTTTTTTGTAGTCGCTAACGTGCGTGTTTCATTTTGGTTACCAACCATGCCATCCTAGCATAAGATTGAGGCTTAGGGCCCATTGGCTTATTGCTCGGCTTATGGGCCGGGGTCAAACGTTGCCCAGCCCCTTAGAAACAATATACCGCTTCTTTTACCCTTTTCGGTAAATGAGAGGTCAAACTTCATTTCTAGGTTTCCCCCGATTCTCGAATCATGTAATTCCTATGAGAAGGCAGCTCTGGTGCCATTCCACCAACATGGATATGTGAGTACACAAAGCATGGTAGACTGGCAACTGACCTTGAGTTACACAGGCAAGAAGGAGATTGCGCGTCTGTTCTTACACTCCTTCACAAATAAATTGGAAACTTCCAATATGGTGCGCTCAGCCAGATTCAACATCGGAAGGGGCACGAGGATCTAATGAATGTAATAGTTGTTTTCAAAACTGACCAAGCCTATGGTGTTATACGTAGAATGATTAATAGGTTTAGAACTCGGTTTTTTCACTGTTGGCGAGTTTGACTTCCCAACAGGAACTGCAGTTCCTTGAGCCCCCTTTAGAACTCGTGTATGGAGGACTCAAAATTGTTTTCCGTTCCTTAAAGAGGAAAACGATCCAAGGAACTATGTTATAATTAACCCTGGCTCAAGCTAATACGTCAAAACAAAAGAGATGAAGAGGAACAAGCGAAAAAATATTAGATGTGTGATTGCTGACTATTCTCGCAAGTTCCGACCAAAGCCAAAACAATTTCCTACTAAAGATCCTGGAATTTTATCAAATAATGCTCGGCTTTTATAACATGGACTTTCGTAATAGACAGGTGAAATTGGCGCCCTTGGCTTGACGCTGAAGTGGGTAAAATATCATAATCTTGAGTGCTAAGGTTTCAACATAAGACATTTATATCCTAAATTTATGACAAGTGTACTATTTCATGATTTTTTTTTTTTTGTTATATTAACTCTCTTTTAACTTTTCGAAGTGCATATCCTTCCCACTACTTGTGAAGAGGGAAAATTATCAAGAAAAGTTCCAGTAATTTTTACGCGCGACCCTTGTTGACTGATCTTTCTGGGTCAATAAAAAAAACTTTGAAAAAAAAAAAAAAAAACTAGTCGGGAACCGGCAGGCTTTCTTTGATTGCGATTTTCTTTTATTGCCAAAAGGCGTCTCTTGAAAAAAAAGCCCTTGCAACGTCAAGATCGAGGGACAGGCGTAAAGAAATGCGCTAGATTCCTCCATTGTCCGACATAGGTAAATATTGCGAGGTTAGGAGATCTAAAATCATTAAATTAGTTCTTTGGATACCGTAGGATTTGATCTAGGAAAATGAGTATCACTAATAATTTCTCGAATGGTAATAGTTTAGTTGGCTTTTAGAGAGCAAAGAATTTCTTGGAGATACGGACCATCCAACTTCGTAGGCACAATAACATATTAATCACTTAAACA